>CAAKHC010014292.1:12165-22810 GCA_901007825.1 Macroramphosus scolopax | reverse complement strand
GGGCGGTGGTTGGGGGGGGGGGGGGGGGGGGGGGGGGGGGGGGGGGGGGATTATCACTCACTTCACCTTTGACCTTCTGTCCGTCACCAGATCCCGTACGCCATCTTTCAGCAGGAGGATTATGCAGCTATTGACCGAGGAGTGACGTGATTGACAAGTTAAGGTTTCCTTGCTTGTCATAAGGGCGGCTGTGTCTCCTGGCCCATGTCTTCCAAGAACTCACATTTCACATCGCAGCGTGACCGAGCAACCTTTTGAATTTCTTCCGCGGCGAAATGCGAGGGAAATTTCTGGAGCCCCACTTTTCACACTGTATTTCTAAAAAACGACTCCTGTACATCAACACGGGGGGAATAAAAATTCTTGAAGGGACTCGCATCTGCGTGTGGAACAGGGTTGTCTCACGGTGCCGATGTCCAGCGTTCATCAGGCTGCCGCAGACGTTTATCTCAGATGAGGGAATTTTTCAGCCTCGGTGGAACATGTGGGAGTATAGGTCGCTACTATATTCATTCTAAGCCTTTGACAGTATCAGATGAAAGAAGGCCACTTGGAGTCGGTTATAATCACTCGAGCTGAAACCTCTTCAAGCAGACAATGACAGACGTTTTCGAAAACCCTAGATAACTTCTGGTTTTGTGTATAGTGCCCCGCATGTTCAGCAGCCCGTTGCAAGCACACGGCGCTGTTCAAAAGATGTTTTCACAGCTCAGTAAAACAGAATATATTTACTATTCCTACCAGATGAGAAGTGGGTATTGCAGGTGAGTTGACTCTGTAGGACTAAACAGAGAGTGTAAATCTGGAAGGACTGTGTGTCTCCGTCATCTGGACACATCTGTCTGCTGACCGCCGAGATTCGATGCTAGTTTGGGAGTTCAAGTCTGAGGGATGTGTCAGGGGTTGTGCTTTTCCCCTGAGTAATTTAATCACTAACTTTTATGGCGGTATGAGCCATAAAAGTATGTAAATGGCAATTCTTTCATTTTTAGTAATATACGGAATATGTGGTTTAATCACAGCGCGAGGTGACGGCCCGCGGACGGCAGGGAAACGCTAACACGTGCGGATCGGTTAACATACATTCATCAGGGGGGAAATTGCAACCGTATTGACTTGGGACTTTTACTTTGGAGGGGTTTCATTTCAAATTAATACCGTGTAGTTTTTAATCACCTCCCATCTACTCATCGCGACCATCTAGGATGATGGAACTATTGAAAGCGTTTTCTCGATAAATGAAACTGGGCCTGCTAAGTGCCAAATGAGTAACTTGTGTGGGCGATGTCTAAGGTCAACTCAACCATCATCCAGACGCTCTTAATTCTTGTGGAAACCGCTTTATTCAACCGCTCACTTTCGACAGAAATTGCTTTGGCTTTTAGCTACTTTCGTTTCACCGCCGGCCTGACACGAAATTCGATGACAGCGAATGTTTCTTTCGTACCACGACTTCAAGAAGCGGAATTTTATTTGATGGAAAGACACACAAGTAATCATTAGTCATCAATATCCACACTGATAATGTATTCGAATCCCACAGTGATGATTATTACAATTTATTCTCTGTGTTTAACCCATCAGTGAACAAACACACGGCGGAGCAGTGGGCTGCCACTTTAGAGGTTCTCAGGGAGCAGGTGGGGGTTAGGTGTTTTTCCTTCACTAACCCCACCCACATTTTTTTTTGGTCCTGGGGACCAAACGGACGACCTTTAGGTCCTGCTAAAGGTCGTGCTAAAGGTCGTGCTTTCAGTTCTATTTCTCTTACAACTGATAATAATATTAGTGAGAGAGAGAGAGAGAGAGAGAGAGAGAGAGAGAGAGAGTACCCATATCTCAGTTTTCTCTTCTTCTTCAATGTATTTACATTTATAAAACAATTTTTTTCCCACCTTTCATATTGAAGTTGAAACTGTTATTTGAAGGTGAAATATTCACATCATTGTTTCACCTCTTTCTATCCGTATGAGGTCTGTCCACCAACTGCTGTGACACTGTGCTAACTCCCTGCATTACCAGGCCTCCCCTGGATGTCACCCTGCATGTTTATCCTACCTTTTGCCTTTCAGTTCACATCATCCAACTCATATTTATGTACTCAGCTTAGCCAGTCAGGTGAAGCTGCTGCTCCACAGCCTCTGGGTGTGAGCACAAGTTCAACCTATACAGTTTAGGTTATTATAAGTAACGCTGTGGTAATATAAACTGAAACGGACAGAGGTGTTTTATAGTTATATTACCTTTTCTATTATTGAATTTCTAGTTGTGCCATGTGACCTCATCTAGATGAGCTCCAGACCTCTCGCTTCATATATACAATTAAGAGGAATGGATCTCGCTGTACAATTCGCAGTGTAATTCAACCTGATGACAGCATCACGGAAAACATTCAAAACATTAGGCCTTGTCACCCTTTCCATCATCCGGCTCGTCATGAAACATTACGGAAACGATATCCGCGCCGGGGAGAAGGAGTGTGTACGTGTGTGTAGCCCCGTGTGTGTGTCTCTGAGAGGGACGGAACAGGAGAGCGTTCCACAATCCCCCCCAGACAAACTCGTTGTGACAAGATGGTTACTTTCTCCCTCTGCTGTGACAGTTAATTCTGGACTAGGAAAAATGTCACAAATATTTAGCTGCGCTTGAGCAGACTTAATTACAGAGCCCAGGGCGGTTCAGACTTGGGTTGCTAATGGCCTTGACTTACAGATAAAGCTCTATTTACCAAGACCATTTTTTTTAGCCTCCAATTGAATTTACTTATATTTTAATATTTTGGCAGCAGCAATTAGACTGTTACACTAGTATAGGGTTGAGATTACACAGCAGTGTCACCTTCACTATTTGTATCATTCTCCACATTGTTCACAGCTTAGACAAATGCATGAGAAACGTGACCGCATACGTGCAAAAATAAGCTCGTCAGTGGTTTGACATTCATGTTGCAAACTGTCACCACCTGACATTTAAACCGTCTGACCACCTATAAAACAGGCTGCCTCTGTTTGTCTCTTGTCTTCCTTTGAGGTCAGTGTTAGTGTTTTTCATGTTGAAGCTCTTACATGTCTTTGTGGTAACATCACTTCCTCCTCGCTGATCCCCTCGGCGCTGCTGCATTGACACGTGAAAGTCCACGAAACAGCAATCAAGACATCAGTAGCACGGCGGGCCAGAGACGAGTGAACCCGGTCCCACGGATCAGGACCCGGAGATGGCCCGTGAAATAAGTTGGAGTTGGAGAATCACCGAGGGGATATTACATGTTCCGCTGCCAATTTCCCTATCATAATCAACCTCGGCTTGTAGGGTGATATTATCGGGGGCCGGCTCTTTTCGCTGACATTCTTAACAGTGCAGAGGTTCTTTGTGGAGCAGAAGATAAAAGGGGACGATAAGAAGAACGAGGCGGCTAAATTGTAGAAAACTGCCGAATTCCTACTTCATCTGATCTCAATCAAAACAACAGTTTGAAGATCTTGTGACGTGCTGTTTGCATTGGGATAATTGTAGATCATCGCAGATGACGGAGCTGATGCAACTCTGCTGAAAACAGGAAGGCAGCTGTGGCTTTAAGATTAGAGAAGCCGGGTGTGGTGCCCGAAGGTCGCCAGTTCAATCTCCTGGATCGGCGAGGAAAACGTGGGCAGCTAAAGTGCCGTTGAGCAAGGTGTCAAACCACCCCTGCTCTCAAAAGTAGCATATAGACATTTAAGCTGTGTTGCCAGTTTATTTACAGCCTCAGAACGGTGACACCTTTGAAAACAGGCTTCCTTCGTGTGTCATCCGATTTGGTCAATTTTGCTTATAAATCTCAGAAAAAGTCCCCTGGAAATTTTCTGAAAACTCGTCGGTGTCGATTTGAAAAGGAGAGACACATGCAGAGTACAGACAAATGTACAGTATGAGTGTTGCTCTAGACAACGAGAGCGTTGAAAATGAGTGTGTACGAGGGAATGAGCTCCCACCTCATTCTGCGTCTGTCTGATACGGAGGGTCTTTCTGACTGTAAATCTCCGGGACACTGCCGGGATCTCTTCGGCAGCCAGAGCCAGTCATCTTCATTCACTTCCAATGTACATCTGCCTTTGGTATGAATATGGCTGTCAGTCTTATAAAGACCATCACAATAGAACAGCCTCATTAGTATTGTGTTGCAGTGTGCTTCAGCATCAAGAGCCTACCGCCCTTGACTAATTTTCTGTTTGTATGGAGAAACAAAAGCTCTCCAAATCCCCCTGTGGGCTCCGGAGTGGCTTTACTGCACATCAAACTATGCTAATTACCTTTTGCATGATTAATTGGACCAATTAGAATTAGTAGGGGAAGAAAATGATTCTTGGCAAGGTGCGAGAGATGAATCAGTCCTAAAAAACATTTATTAGTGTTAAAAATTAATCTCAGAGAACACAACGGGATTAAGAGGAAACGGGAGTTAATATGTTGCGTGTTCAATCACTCTGGGCTGCAGATGGAATAATGAGCGTCGCCGTGTACATTGTGCAGCATCAAACACACGAGCCGCCTTGCTTCCCTCACTTCAGAGGACGTTACGTTGACTTGCATTCGTTTCCTGGAGACTCACTCTAACCACAGCTTTCTCAGCCGTAACACGATATTTACCTTTATCTTCAACCACGTCTTCACCCTGAACTTCTCTCTTGCCTTTAGTCCCTCAAAAAGGGAAGCGAGTCCCTACGATGTCAAATAATGTATTTCCTGACAACACGAGTAATAAAACAAACACACACACACATGTATACACTCATACACGCAGCCACGGTTACTGTACAGTTAAAAAAAAACACCCATCTTCATCCATCATATAAAGTGGCAGTGAGACACAAACATTCAAGCTCTGATTGATGAGTCAAGACCACACAAACGACTTATACTCAGTAATCCCGTATAAGATTTATGGCCTGAACGTGATGCATTGCAAATTTGCAATAACAAAATCAACAACAATAGCAGCAGCAGCAGCTAATGGTGATTTAGTGGGTGTGGCATCAGTCATAAAAACGTTGCCTTCCAGTGGTTTACATAGTGTATCTGTAGCATGGGGACCCTGCAGCCGCGGGGCAGCGCGGGTACAGGGCGGTCAGTGAAGAGCATGTGGGCGGTTGCTCATATTTTGCATATTAATGCAATGACGAGACGCAGTGAGAGGCATCACACTGATTAACACCTTGGGTAATAAAATATAACTCTACACACTTCTGCACACGCACACCATACACACACATCGTTGGTATGGTGTGATAGTGCAATGGATTGGTCTCTGGAATTTAATGTTAAAAGTTTCATATCTGCCGTGTCGTTTTCTTTTTTAAATTTGAATAAATAATGTATTCAACTAAATATAATACTATTATTATTATTATTATACACAAACATGCTAGCAATTTAATATTCTTATTCAATAGGAGCCTGCTGTAAGTAACCAGGAAATGCTAACCTCATTAGCATTAGCGCACGTTGAAACTTTCAATTTCGCAGTTGATTTCTATTTCAACACTCGTCTGAGATCAGAAGCTTTGCTGAATGAATACACAGATGATGCTCACAGATACAAGTGGACACATTTGGTTTCCTCCACAGGGTAGCTGACCTGGTTGCTGCTCCTTCAGACAGCAACAGAGACAACGTGGGATTACGTGACATTATGGACCGACACCCTCCCCGTCAAAATACTTTAAATCTATTGTATTTTTAATCAGACCAAATGTCTAATTTATTCCTACTGTGTATGACGTTAATTCCACATTGAACTTTCTGTCTGACCTCAATGGTTTAAACACAACTGAACAACTTGAGTCTTTACTAAAGAGGACATGTGTTCTTTATGGAAACAGAGACAGTCATGTCGTCTGTTCTTGTCATTTCAGGCTTTTCATTGCTGACGGTGTAGACAGAGAGAGAATCACATACCTCTGTACTTGCCTGTCTTCTATTATTAATGTTACTTTATAGGTTGAATAGGTCGCACAGGTTCAGCTCAACTAGAGTTGAAGTGTATTTGTTGCTGTTTTAAATAACCTCTGCTGTTTTTGACTGGATATGACAGAGCCCGTTGTGGCGTGATTGAACACAGGTTCAATGCAGAGCGTTCAGCAGAGAGGATCTGAATGGTCAAATGTTATTTTAAATGAGAGAACTACAGGTATAGCTCGCCAGCAAATCAGTTCTAAAATCTCATTCCTTCTTCCTGTTTTATGCGACTTATATGAAAATCTTTTCAGCAGAAGTGATATAGAAGAGCAATAATGTCCAGCACTAATTTAATACCTTATTACCATAAGCCTGGTGCAATGCATGCATAATAAATTGTTGTATCTTTTACACGGCTCAGGCATATGGTTGGGAGACCGGATTCTCTTCAAACTGCACCAAATTTGCATGATAGGATGTGAGAGTTGGATGGATTTGGGGATTATATGAAACACAGCTTCCATTTCCAGTTCATTGTACTAAGGAGAGGTATCACATTTACACAGATGGCAAGGAATTCGGAAATGCACAGCTTCTGTGAATCACAAAATGTTCACAGGAGGAAAAAAAAAAATCACTTCAAAGACAGAATCTATGCCAAAAGAGAGGAAAGAAAATGTTTTTTTTTTAGTATTCTGCTTTTTTTTTTTTTGTTAGTGAGCTGCAGTTTTCTGGAGCTCAGATGGAGCTGATCAATGTTGTTAGTAGTATATAAGTCACATGGTTGCACAATGTGTTTGATGGGAAGTTCCAGAGCCCCTGCCCGGACAATCACCATGTCTATTATTGTTAGATCATTCTAGAGGTCAGTCCAGTGAACATTTCACTGCACGGCTGACTGGCATCAGTGCACAACCATCTAACTGTGCTCTAACAGTTGGCACCTACTTTACATGCATGGTATAAGGCAGAAGCAAATATTATGAACTACTTTTAATGTTCCTGTGCTTTATTTATTTATTGAAAGGAGTCTGGTCCGACGTCCCGAAGGCTTTTATTGTGGAATGTTTTCATCACACCGAGCTATAGTCTATATTCAGTGTCCCACAAACCCTTCACATAGACGTCATCGTCGTGCCGCTTGAAGAGTAGGATCTTTGCTTTGCCCCAGATTTTTAAGTTTCCAGTTAAAAGACTCCCACAAATACAAAAAAAAGTAACTTCGCTCCCTCCTGCTGTCAGCTTGAATGTGGTTGTTCTGTACGTCTGATTCAGTATTGGAACACAAATACCAGCGGCCAGGTAACGTTTATGTGTAGTGACGTCAAGGACAGGGGAGTAGCAGTGTTAATCAGCGGTGTTGTCTCCAGGTAACACTAACATGTCTTGTTTCGCTGTAAAAGGTCAGACACACACACAGTGGAACGGCTGCGGTTCACTCAGGTTTTTTTTTGTTTTTTTTTCGTAACCAACAGTCATTTTTGATCGAGTTCATCGAGCTGATCGTGAGGTGTCAGAGACGGTTCTTTTCTTCTAACGTAACCACTGTTACGTGCATTATATTGATGTTTAACTTGCTTTTCAGACTGTAACAATGAACCCTTTGATGAACAGCAGGAGATACAAATCAATTGGTTTATTTTAGCCTTCATTTCGAAATTAAATAACCAATAAAAAAACTGTTTGTAGTTTCACAATAAGCATTAGCGAAGGTCTCAGGAAGGACTTTTGAAACCAGATGTTTACAAATTAACTGCAAAGATGGGGTGAGTTAAATTACTCTCTGGGATCATAAACAAAATTGTTTGATAAATGCAAAAATTCCCAGTGAGTGTGAAGACCAGCCTCCGACACTGTGAACATCACCACACTGATGGTGCTACTTGATCCTGCTGAAAATACTCAACATCATTAACGGCGGTGGGTATTATAAATGCTTCTCTATAGCTTTGCAGTGGGTCCCATTTGACACACTGTGGGGAAGAAAACTCTATTATTCAATTTGGATTATGGCAGTTCCATTTCACATCCCTTCAACTAGACTTATAAGGTGTGTGTGTGTGTGTGTGGGGGGGGGGGTTGGAAGTTTTTACATCTGTCTTAAATTATTGTAATCATATGTGTAGCACTCGGCAGTAAGGAACTATGGATCTGCCTGGCACACTTACATATTCCTCCTGTGTGTTCCGTTGAGACTGAACATGCGTCCGTCATTGCACACAGTCTCACTTTCTTTGTCTGTGTCTCTTTGTTTCATGTTTTTCTAATTACAGACTTCAAGGCCAATCTCAAGCTCAAACGCCCTCTGTGCTCCAGATTGGCCTTGAGTCATCTTTGAAACCATCCCATAAAGGTTACACGATTCTCAACGGCAGACTGCGATGGGGTACGGAAACCACACAAACCCAGAGTGCTGTCATGTTCTTTCACATGATTTCGGTGGAACCTCATCAGGGTCTGTGAACTGACTGGTAAGTGCCTTCAATGAAACTCGGAGGGCTTTTGTTGCTCTCAGCCATGCTGTTGAAAAAAAACCTTGGTGAACCTTTCACTGTTCATCATATAGCCGTCCTCATGGCTTATAATAATCACATCAGGTTAGCATGGATGTATAAATACATGGACTGGTCCCAGTCATTTCTAGAAGAGATGGTGGAGGGCACATTCTGAGTGTGATCTTCCGCATCTGCGTGGCACATAGATCAAGCGTACTGGCATTTTCTTCAACCCCGCCTCCCAACTACTCTGGATCAGGGCCTCTCACGTGCCTGATGTTGCCTTAGATAAGCTTTGTAAGGTGTTGTACTTCTTTATTAAAGCTTCCACACAGTACGGCTATGGGGAAAGGTATTTCTGGCATATGCATCCATGCAGTTTACAGTATAGCGGTGCACATGAGCTAAGATGCTAAGTCTGCAGCATCCCCATTCTAACTGTGAGCATGTGGCCATGCTATTAGTATTCGACTCAGAGCTGCTGGTGCATAGAAAAGACTCTTGAAAGCATTTCACTGAGAGTTAAATGCAACAAGTAGATAGAACATCAACAATGTTACAACAGCCCATAAAAAAAGAGGTTCATAGGTCAAAGGGATTAAACAGGAAGTGTTTGCAAGTGTTTCACAATCAACGAGGGGTGACGGTTGAAACAAGAGGTCAGTTGGGGATGAAACTATGTCTATGTATGATGCTATTTCTGGGTTTTGACTGCTGGGGTTCTACTTTTGATTTCGTTATGACTTTTTGCAACACTGACAAGCAGAACAGCTCTCCTGTTGTGTTTGGAGAACGTGTGTTTCAAATAAACGAGCAGAGAACCATTAAGCAATGTGAACAAAGCACCTCGAGTTGCAATGAGGTCAAACATTTCCTCACGCAGTAAAAACACAAGCAGCCTCATTAACATTACAGATTTGCTCTCTCTGTGCAGCTCTTGTGCTCGAGCATAAAAACTTTTGATAGGCCTTCTCTTGTTGTTTGCCGTTACACACTATTTAACACCTCTCCGAATGTACTGTCACACCTCTCAAGCTCCTGCAACTATTAATACACCGGGTGTTCATTCGCAATACCTCAGTGTTTATCCTTTTCATCTGTGCCGCTTTTCTATTGTTACTAAAAATGATATTATAGAGGGTGGGTGAAAAAAAAAACACATGTATTATTCATCTCTGCCTCTACCATTAATACTTACAGTTGGCTGGAATTGTATACAATGAAAAAGCCAGCGTGCACAGCGGATGAGATGTTACCGCTGCTTATTGTGATGATGATGGCGATGCTTTTCATTTAGCGTACAAAAGGAGGTGTGACATTTTACAAGATTGATACTTTACATTACATCCTGTTCAAATACGTGGTGATAGTGTAGGATGATTTAAAAGGGTAGAAATAATTATTCCGCTGTGAGAGGAGAGCACACATTATCTCGCAGCTGTGGGTATTCTCTCTGCTCGGGCATAATGTGGTATAAATTACTTAATATTATGAAACGGCCACATAACATGTCTATTCATCTTGTACAGATTTACAGAGAAAGAGGTAGATAGGTTCCCGGAGTCATGGAGGAAGTCATTTTTCTGCAGCACCATTGCTTTCAGATGTGGT
Organism: Macroramphosus scolopax; assembly: GCA_901007825.1. Taxonomy (NCBI): domain Eukaryota; kingdom Metazoa; phylum Chordata; class Actinopteri; order Syngnathiformes; family Centriscidae; genus Macroramphosus; species Macroramphosus scolopax. Next base: position 12,773 of record CAAKHC010014292.1, on the reverse strand, counting down.
CGAACGGCATGGTCTACTGATCCAAATAAAACTGTCCTTTTTCTCAAAATGAAGTGTTTCGAGAGAAATGAGTTAAGGGGGGTGCTGAGGGGGAGTCCCTTCATGCAGACGAGTAATATAAACTCACAGAAAGAAAACATAGTGGGAGACAAGAACCGGTTTCATAAAGTTTTCCTTCACCAGGGACCACCGAATGCAGAGCTGACAAACGACTAGTCAGATTTGCACATACATAGTGTGCCATATTCAAATCAGAATTTATTACCTATCAAATTTGCATTTCATCCCAAACTCTGCTCAGATCACACTGCAATGTCTCCATAACATCAATAAGACACAATTACAATCCTCACGGGGAGTAATAAAAATATTTCATCTGCCCAAAATTGCTATTGTATATTTCCAGACCTTATAAATCTTCATTTGCGTGAAACTTCGTGAACAATATGGTCAACAGAACGCTCGGCGTTTTCGAAAAGCCACACAGAGCGGCCTCTTAAGTAATAATGAGAGTGAGAAATGCAGTGGATTTAAGTGAAAATCCTGATTAATTATGTATGATTAGAGCACTCTTAAAAGCTTCGGGTAGAGAAAAGGAGGAAACTACA
>CAAKHC010014291.1:2123-36605 GCA_901007825.1 Macroramphosus scolopax | reverse complement strand
GAAGAAATGCTGGTGTGAGTGGGGACTCTATGTGTCGTCAGTCCTCATCACTCACAGCTTGTTATCTGTAATGCAGGGCACAGTTTCAATTTGTGTGTGTGTGTGTGTGTGTGTGTGTGTGTGTGTGTGTGTGTGTGTGTGTGTGCAGGGCTGATTCCGAGTGTTTAATGTACTGTAATGTGGGTCAGGGGGACAGAGGCACTCCTCTCCCTCCGTCTGATGCACTAATAGCTCACTCAAACCGATTTGTTTCAGGAGAATGAAACCGTATTGTCATGGATGAAAACGTACGTAAAAACCCTTCAAGGCTCGCGTGCACTCAAGATTAATACACAGCCTGGAAGAAAATGGAGCGACCTCATTGGCAGTTTAATACAGGAGGGACACACGGAGTTGTTTGAGAGCTGCAACACAGATTATTTCTAAATGACGTCTCCTTCGGCCTCCTGGTTGATCTGTAAAACACTGAGAGCAGCGACAGTCCGAGCTCAGTGCTGCCGTCCTCGGTGTGTGTGGAGGAAGAGGAGAGGGATGCTGGTTGCTGTTAGAAGCTGCACCTCGTTTGGTCCTTGTGAGATGGATCGGAGGAACCAGCAGGGAGGCAGCGGTACTCCCTCATCCATCTGAGAGGTGGTGATGGGAGAGGACGGACCAAAGGGAGGAAGAGGAACTCAGTGGCAAAGAGGTGAAACATCCAAAGAGCAGGATCTCGAGCAGAGGAAGTAATTACCCTCCTCTTTTGCCTCTGAGAACAGTTTGGGGACCGAGAAGCAAATCTTTCTTCGTTTACCTGCAAATTACTGAAATCACAGAAGAAGTTGTTGTCAGTTTGTCAAACCTACGTGGTTCTTATGTTTTCTTTCTCTGCTGAAAGACAAAGAATATCTCTGTGGCCACCTGCTTCTCAGGATAAACCCGCCCGCACTGACAGCTCCGATTATATAAAGCAAGGTGTGATTTATTCCTCTTCCTCCGAGCAGTCGCTGCGTTTATATTTGATGCGTTTGATTGTGCTTGTGTTGTTGGTGTGGACGGAGACGTGGATCCTTTGTGCCCTGCTGCGGCGGGCAGATTGCTGCTCCGGGTCCGCCCCCCCCTCATTTCACAGACGAGGTGAGGAAGAAGAGTGATGAAGGTGAAATCAACCAGAGTTAGTTAACTGATCACCAGCAGGTTGTGCGTTGTGTTACATTGTGGATTTAATTTTAAATAAAAAGTCTTCCTGCTCTCTGCAGTCAGACATTCAGTAACAAATGAATGTTCACCTTTGCTGATGAAGACACTTCGATACGAGTCTCGATAAGATCTGAATCAGGGGGGAAATGAGAGCGTGTTTCATCAGGGAGGAGGATCAATGAAACAAATCCTATACTTAGATAACATTAGTGGATGAGGAGAGGAAGGGCTGCACCATCGTCTCTCACCTGACGAAGAGTTTTGAAACATGGTGGACTATTTCCTCCGGCTCATAAACCTCGGCAGCACCACCTCCTTGTTAACCTCCGGTTGTCTCCAGGACTGTAAATACGGCCTCCTCGCATCCCTCTGGCCTTGCCGATGGTTTACGGGAGAACCGGCTGCTCTGAACTGGCAGACTTCCCTGAGGATGATGAGGAGCAGGGAGCGCGGACCTCCTCGTAAATACACAGATGATGTATCGAGCTGGGACTCAGCTGTTATAATACTTCATTTATGAGCTGCACGTCATCTATAAACGGAGCTTATTAGAGTCGGTGAGTGACACATGACTCATCTTCCAGGTATCTGTTTCAGTGCACTGAGAGGACGGTTGATGAGCGGCTCCTCTCCTGCCGGCTGATTGGATCCCCGGCCAGCCGGGTGGAAACGCACCTCCCATGAGGCATTTGGCACATCAGCCCGGGCGCCCTCAGGATGTCTGCAGCCTTCACTTTAACTTTGTTTGCCTGCCACTTTCCCTCCCGAGTGCGTGGTCACCTCTGCCACCAAAACGACTTTAATTACATTTCTGTCCATAATCAAGGACTTGGCTGCCACCCGGGACCGGAGAGTCTCGGGAGCGAACCGGGGAGCCGCCGCATGTCGACAGTCTAAATGGGAGATGGAGCGATAATAGAGCCATTATGGTGGACTCACTCTGGTGATACGTAAACAAGGCGGTAAGCGGCAAGAAATGAACTCTGAGGAAGAAATGAACTCTTTAGATAATGGTTGGTCATTTCCTCCTGAGACGGAGGAGGAAGACATGGAGACACTGAGGTTTTCTATACAGGAGCAATAACCCACATTAACTTAAGCACTCGCACAGTAATCATCTGACTCCAAATACATCTGAAGGAGTCGGGCTCAGAGAGATGAAACAAACTCAAGGACCTCTGTCCCAAACTGTAGAGTCAACATCTAACAGCTCTGGTTCAACACAAGTCTGTTTGACCACCAAATCAGTCTCAACTTCACCAGTAACTGAGGAATAAAGAAATAACGGCCACAGCTGCGAATTCAAGACGATGAGGTTGTAATAATCCAGAATGTGTAGTTATTGTAGTCAAATCAAACGAGTGAAACTCAGGATTTATCTCGTGTTTACACCTCAACCGTCCTTGAGCAGCAATGCATATCCCCCTTTGAAATTAATGTTCTGAATGTACATAATTAAACTTCAAAAGGCTCGTCTGAGCTACGAGCTCGGCTGCAACCCTTAAATCTTCCCCGTCGTTCTTCAACCCAGGGCGGGTTGTCTGCAGCCGCTATACGGGGCTCAGCGGAGAATTGTTTTTCCTCTGTTTACTTCTGTGCTTTCGCTTATTCCCTCCATCACCTCTCAGGCATTTGTCAGCCTGGTGTTGGTTCACAGAGGCTGGGGGGGGGGGGTGATCCGGGCTTTGGATGGCGAAGCTCCAGCACCCATGTCGTCATACTCCGCTACCCACGGCCAGATGCCAACAGAGTGGAAGTCTGTTTCACCCAGACTGTGCACACAATCGCAAAAAAAAAGAAGAGAAAGCTATCAACTGTACATTCATCCACAAGTAAAGGAACAAAAGAGCATTCAAGTTTATCCGACAGAGAAAGGAGACGAGTTCCAGAGATTCCTGCCCGTCCTGCAGCCGCTGTGTTTGCCATCAGCTGGCTCTGCTCCAGCAGCTGAGCCGCTGCCGGCTGTCTGTTTGCTGTTCCCTGTCAGCTTCATGCTGGGCCCTGCTGGGTGAAGGTCACCAGGCTCCGAGACACGACACTGGACTGGATCTCTGCTCGTCTTCCTCACCTCCGACCCTCGGTCCGTGTACTCGGCGCTTCTCGTTACACTGATTGGAAAGATCTCCTGCAAGTGTGTCGGACTGCTGAGAGTCAACCCTCACACATACGTTGGCTACAAGCGTGTCGATGTCCTCTGTTGAAGAGAATCTTCTCAGGATGAGCTGGTGGTCAAAGACATGGGAGGGACAAACAACACAAACATGTTTAAGTCTTCGAATGCCTTCAGAGAGCCGGATCTTAGAGGATGCCGTGCGCCTCTACAGTCCCCGAGTGCCGGGCGGATTAAGGAAGTGCTGCTCCTGTTGCTTCTTTATAAAAGGAAACAAAAAAAAAACTGTGCACGCCGCCATTTTTCTTCTGCTCCACAAAGGCTCCGGGTGGAAGCGGCCGACAATAGAAGCAGGGCGAGGATAAGAGGCGAGCAGGGAAAAGAGCTAAACAATGACAGAAATGCATCCTGTGTCTCCTTTGTCTCCTGCTGGAGGATTTACTGGAGACAGATAAGAGGAGACGGCCCCCGAGACGCATCGCGGGCAGGTGGAGGGGAGGATGTATAGATGTGGAGATGTGAGGAATCCAAATTGGAATCCAAATAAATGCCGGTGATGTGGACTCTCGCATTCCTGTGGGAACGTTTTCAGCTTTTTATCGGAATCGCTCCTCGGCGGGGTCGGAGGGAGCGATGAAGCTCTGAAGAGTCTCAAGGGAGGCTTGTATAGATGTCGGCTTTGGAGTGTCTATTTCTCTCTTTAAGCCCTCCCTCTTTCATCAGTGAACGGCCTCCAAACATTAACCGGTATCAGTCAGACGTAACTCAGGCAGGGACCAACACAATGTGTCACTTTAACTTAAACACGTTTGTACAGGTTGACGTCCATGTAGGTGTAAACCAGCCCTGCTGGTACAATGGTGGCAGAGGAACAGACGGCTCGCAGGGTAAAGCTCTTAATTTCCATGTTGACGCCGTGGCTTTATTTCTATTTCTGTCGCATTCTTCCTGGATGCTGATTGTCTCCGTCCCTCTCCAACATTCCCTCCCTCGTATTCCCTCCCTCCTCCCGGTCCGTCTCCTCCTCCAACTGGAGTGTGGATACTGTACTGCCTCCCGTGGTGAACTGGCCCGTGGGAACGTCCTCCTCATTGATCTCTGCCGTCTCCCACAGACGCTCGGAGCCTCCTGATTGATCTCCTCAGAACCTCTCGACTCGTCCTCCGCCCTCGGTCGCCCACCTTGGTCTCCTCTCCTCTTTGACCTCTTCGTCGTCGCTCCTCCATCAATCTTCGAGCGATATACAAACACTTGATGTTTATCGTACAATCTTCTGATTGACAAAAAACATCAATCAGAAAATGTATTCCGACGCCGTCATGCAGCACTGAACTCTCCCCGTATATAAATATTCCAATGAGATCAGTTTGGGTCTTAAACCGGGACACGGTCTGACTTTCAGAACCTTGAAATTACTTTCTCTGCTATTTTCCATTCCCTGTATAATAGTGCCGCCTGGCTTTAATAGAAGAAGATTGGGTTCTGCGAAGGTCTTCCTCCTAGACGTCACCCCCAGTCTCTTCCTCCCCACCATTGTTCAGCGAGTGTGTGGACTAATTCACCTGTTCAGAAAATATAATTACCAAGTCTGCGACCAGATTATAAATCCTTCCCTCATCAGGGACGCTATTATTATAATATTAACAATAATAGTCTGTATAACTGAGTAAATTGGGTAATTTATTTTGTATGCAGATCTTCAGTCACTACACCTTTAAGCCTCCAGCATCCGCTCCTCTTCCTCACCCTCCCACTGACCCGCGCCTCCTCCCTTCACCTCTCCCGAGTTCAAGAAAAGTAATTTAATTTGCAGAATGATCCACTTCTCACTGTTCCATTACAACACCGACATCATGGTTTAATTATAATGCCATAATATTTTAATTAAATCAATCTGCAGTACTCGACAGTTCCAGGTTACAGTTAGTTTTAGTAGCTGGTAGGTGGTGACGGGCGTCAGATACCAGCTTCTCCAATCAACACGTCACTTGGATAATGAGGATCATTTTTATCGTGAATATTCTTGCGTGTTCGTGCCGTAACAGCGTCTCTGGAAACTGAATTTGCAAGAAAAAAGAAGGCGGTGGAGTCGAGGATGGAACCTCTCAGATGGGTCACAACCCGGAAACAGGAGGAGGAGGAGGAGAGACTGACAGACGCTGTGATGTCTTAGAGGATAGAAGCCAGGGATGGACGGGCTCAGACGATGTGGGTAGCAAGATTGGACAGATGTTGTGACACCCGAGTTGTGAGTCAAAGGGATTTGACCTTGTGGGAAGGTCGTTGGACGGAGGGAGAGGAGGCAGGAAGATCTTCATGCGCGATCTTGTGCTGCTGTGACGCCTTGCATGTCGTCACAGAGCTTCCAGGGGAATAAATAAATGGATTTGATAAGAGACGGTGAGTGTGGACTGGCTGAGATAAAGGTGTGAAGGTGATTATTCTTCATGTATCTTATCTCTGGTTTAATGGCCCAAAACCAGCCGAGCAAGCAGCCTATTAATCCGCCGCCGCAGCAGCAGGAGCCTGTGAAGCGCTTTGTTTGGCTCCGTTGTTATTGTCAGGATGTCAATTCTTGTACACGTCCTCCCGGATTTATTTTGGCATTAAACAACCCGCCGCCTTGATTTTCCTCACTTGAGCCGGCAGACGTTCGCAGGTGTATCGACGCACCAGTCGATGACGCTGGCTGGGAGGCGTGGACGCATCCGAGAGCCGCGGCTGAAGAGAAAAACAGTTTTTATTGGCTTTTTAAATGTTTTGCCTGACCGGACAGGAGCAGAACAATGTTAATTGAAAGCAGAGGAATCAATGGGGGAGTGTGAGTGAGTGTCTCTTTGTCTCCGGGGTGTTTTAAAATGATCCCGCTGCTCTCTGTGGAACCAAGATGAACCACCTCTGAAACATATCTTACAGTCAAGCAGACGTCTGTGATAAATAAACAGACGTCGATGATTAGAATCAGCACCGAGGCGCACGGGGCGAATTACCAACGATCAATATTGACTTAAAGACAGTCAGTGCTGTGTTTTAATCACTTCGCCCTGCTTCTGCTGCAGCGCTGCTGTCCTCATAAACACTCATAAACACTACATTTTTGAGTGTTTCTAAGAACCATTTAAGTAAATAAAAGTATGATCATCACCAACTTCCTGGGTTTTGGATTCGGGCCAGAGAAAAGACTGCATGTATTAATTTCTCTTGTCATAACACACAAGTTATAAAAAGATAATTGACACCTTGTTCTCCGTTTTACGAGCTCCCACTGGAGTCTATAACACTTAAAACCAACACAAGCCCATCAAGGACGTGTTGGTTTATCGATGTGCTTTCTGTTCATCTCAGATTGGATCTATTTAAAGTATTAGATAAATATCTGTATTGCACCTACAGTTATGAAAGAAGCACCGTCATTTACATATTATAGGGCCTGTTATATCACTGCTAGTGGAGCGAGGGAGAGATAAAGAGGGACTATCAGAGACGGATATAAAAGGCGTGATGGACACAGTAACAAAAGGGATCATTAGACAGACATACGGAGTGAGATTGAAGGAGATTACCCCGAGCCGACGCTGTGCCACGGCCAATTATTGTCCTCCTCGAGAGCGGGAAGCACCGTGGTGATGCAATAAGAGTTCAAGATGCAATCGCTTCATTGAACACAGTTTGTGAGGTCTGACAAAAGACAGGACGTGAATTACATGCAGACGTTTGTAATGCGGTTATACTCGCCGCCTGGGGGGCCAACTTATGTAGGTAATGGTGCCAAACAAAGCGTCTGTCATCTTTGGATCTTGACATGGAGCGAGTGGTGTCCTAAAGGGGTTTGATTCATTACACGATATCACAGGTGGTGCTATATGTTGGCAGGGTGCGTGTCCTTTATGATGTGACGAGACGCCTGCAGGTGGATGATATCACCGCCCACGCACTCGGCCCTCACTGATGGAGGCTGCAGAACAATGTGGGTGTGCTGGTGAAAGAAAGAGGGGAACACGGTGCTCCGGAATGAGCTATAAATTACCTCTCCGCCTCCTTCCAGGTGCTCAAAGATTGCACGGACGGACAGGTGGACGCGTAGATGAACGGATAGAACACAAGTGGGGATGAGAACATGCGGTCTGACATGCACAAAGCCTCGAAGACAAAGGAGCAGCTTGGGACTGTGGGTGTGTACGAGCGAGGCAGAGAAACAATGACGGTCTATGATGAAGATTCATTGCTCCTCACTTGCTGCCATCCATCTCCACTAACATGTGCAGACACCACTGAAGAGCCGTGCCTCCGAGCCGGCCGTGAGTTTCCCTGCGTGGGTGCTGAAATACAGCGGATGTCAGAGAGGTTACGGAGGCTGAATCATGAAATGTGAGGCATTAGAAGCAGTCCGACTTTCAGAAATAGTGCATAGGTAATAAAAGCTGCCATTTATATCAGCAAACACTTAGGTTGCTGTCATCCTCGATGCAGTGGGTGTTTAAGTGTGTAAAAGCTGCAGGGTACGCACTGGTGGAGCCGACCAACCAGACTAACAGTAGACAAACACAACATCCAGCATTGGAAACGTTTCCGAATGTTCTGTCAGCTTTACACCGGGAAGTATTCTGATGCAACATCCCTCTTTTATAGGGCAAGGCCCAAGTGGCTGCACGCTCTGAACTTAGAGGAGACAAAATGTCAAGAAATTTGACTGCTGTGGGGATAAAAGAATGAAAAGCTTATCTTCGGCAAGGTGCGGCTGTCAGAGCTGCTGCGGATGTTTCTCCGGTGGAAGCCCATGAATGTGTCGTTCAGCAGCGGTAGCTGGCGAGGCGGCGGCGTGTTCGTGTGAGGTGTCTCAAAGGTTAAAGTTGTCCGACAGCGACGTTAAACACAAAGCAGCGGGGACTTTTTTAATTACCCTTTGTCTGGTTGTCTTGAGAGAGGGGGTGATGGATGCTTGCAGATGGCGACGCTACGGTGAGCAACATCGCAGAGAATCCGGAGCCATTGGCTTTATTTTTTGATACGAGGAGAGACCCACAGGTGGATGTTAGATCTCCAAACAGGTGTGCAGCTCTGCGCTGTGGAGACTCTCGGTTTGAACCGGAGAACTTCTCCTTCTCAAAGCCGCTCACGTCAGTCCGCTTTGAGTTGCGCTGACAGGACGGAGAACATAGCGAGCGGATGATTCCCTGCTATTTTCAAAATGCTAACGGCAAAAAGGGGAAAGTTACGGCTCGCTATCGGAAACACATAAATAAGTGCATGAAAAACCGTGCGGGGACGCTGAGCTGCAGAAGGCGAAGGAACCTTTTCAGATGAAAGACGGAGCCTGAGATGCTCTCTGAGCCCAGGGGTGACAGCAGAAGTTTAAAAAGGAGGAATTTGAAAGGCTAGGCTGAGGATGAAAAGGTAGAAAATGAAGAAAGAAAATTCAGTTAAAGTCGTCCCAGGGTGCAACAGTGTTTGCTGACACATCTCGGTGTATATTTAAGAGGTAAAAATGGAGTCTGGTGTGGCTCCTCTCATCTCCTCCTGTCTCCCTCTGGCCAGCCTCCTGAATTAACACTAAAACAAAGCAAAATAAATTAACTTTTTTTTTTATTTTTCATGCCATTTTCTGTCGTTTTCTGTAGCTTTCCTATGTGGAACTCATCCATGTTTGCCTGGCTTATCAAGTTTCTCTGCATTAAGTTTCTCTTTGTCTTTAATTAGGATGGTAAAAGCTGAGGACAGGATTTGTTCTAATCCAGCTTTTAGGGTTGTACCAGTTCTCTAAGCCGACTTGAAATGGAATAAGTGGTTTTCGTACATCTAATCAAGGATGGGCTGGTATTAAGCTTTTCATTTTGCTCTCCCTTGACTGAAACCGCTATATCACACAGAATTAACTGTATTCCTCAGTAGAACTTTGGATAGAAGGAGGCTTGTAGACGGCCCGCCGAGCGAGGATGAAGAGAAGGAAATACTGAAGCATGTCAGAGAGCTGGAGGGTGGCGGTCAGCAGAACAGAGGGTTGCAGAACTGGAGCCAGAACCTGGTTACTGCCTGAGATGTGCTGCAACACAAACTGCACGGCGAACATGTTGCTGCATGTTCTGCATGTAGCTTCTTATCGACATTCATACGTATGTACGAGTTTTTATATTTCATACATCACTCTTATTGATCATTTCAGTAAATATACGATAGTATGACGGATGTGTAGCTGCAGCTCACGACTGCTCCTCCACTCATGGGTCTCTCTCTCTCTCTGTCTCTCTCTCCCTCCCTCTCTCTCTCTCTCTCTGTCTCTCTGTCTCTCTCTCTCTCTCTCTCTGGAGCTCCTCATGGAGGTAAGGGCGAGACACCGACTTCAGCTTTTACTCAGCGGAGTTTTTCTTGCTGAGCAAAATGTATTGTTGTCCTGCTGCTCACCATTACGGAGACGGATGGCTCCGAGCTGTAATTGTCAATTGACAACAACAGGCTTCCCCTCTGAGCGAACCACAGCAAAAGGTGCAGCAGCCAACATTTACCAAACCTGTGGAGCTTTCACACAGTGGACGTATATCAACTTATCACACTTGGATTTCTCTCCTGATGCTGGTAACCTGTGCATGCCGGCACACTGGGCTGGTTTACTGGGACACCAGTAAGTGAGACTTCACCTGTTAGAACAGAGAGGTATTAGGAGATATCTTTGTCCTGGTAATAACGTCAGTGCATAGTATCTAATATTGAGCCGCTCTTTCACGCCTTAGTTTATGTATTATTCTCTATCTTTATTCAGGACCTGTAGATCTCCTGTTTGAGAGTTTTGCTATCAGCGTATTTATTCATAAGGGGTGAGATAAGATGATGTATTGATTGTAGGCAGAGCTTATCTTTGCACAATGTCCATTAAAGCCGCCGGGGTCCTTTTCCCTGTGTTCTTTTACGTCTGATCATAGACAATGAGGACGCGACCGCCTCCCTGGGGGGCCTCGCTGCTACTTTATAAATGCAAACAAGGTCTCCTGAAGCCCTTTTTATATTATAATGAAGTTAGTGACAGCGTGCGTGTACTGCAGACACATGTACACCGCTGGGAGTGTTTGTGTTAGCTGGTGTTATTGTCGGGGTTTTGAGTCCAGCTGCCGATCAGCATGTTGTTGCAGGGGGAAGTTAAAAGTGAGGCTGTGTTTGGAGAGTTACCTTCACGTTGGTTTAACCGAAGGTCAGGACACTTCTCGGCTACGTTGGTCGTTCCTGGCACGACGCAAGCTAATTCCAGCATGAAGCCAAAAAGTCAGGTGAAAGCATTCGGCACATTTTAAGTGTTCGCTATTTACTGCCAAGGCTAAAAAACTGCACAATGGTTTGCTTCTTGAACTGTAGAGCCGCCGCGAGGCCGACAGGTGCCGGAGGAAGTGGAAACCTTCCCACTCTGACAAGTCTGACAATTACAGAACAGATAAGATGTCTGGAGGTTGTCAGAACCAGCTGACAGGCTCTGGAATGTTCCTTTAGCTATTCTTTAGCTAGTTTGGAAAAAAGTAAAGAAATTCTTACCAGATTTGAGGGAAACGAGAATCTGTTCCTAACTAGAACTGAATCCAACGCTAAGTACATTGGCCAGTCCGAGTTAATACGTCAGGCGTTAATGGGACGTCGTTTGTTTACATACGAGCAGCCTTGCTAGCGCTGATACGAGCTAGCATCATCGCTAACAACAGCTTGCTAGGCGGTCTGCTGTAACTTATAATTTACATTATCCTTTTGTTAAGGATGTGTGAAGGCCTCCTCCTCTGGGTTGTTAAATGTTTAGCTTATAATGGAAAAAGAGACATTTTTTAAAGGTAAAGGTTGTTAGAAGCTGGGCTGTAACTAACTACTTTGTCAATAAAGATTTTTAGTGAATCGCTATTGATGCGTGCATGCATGTTTTCTTTACAATTCAGACAAAAAGAATGAAAAAGAAAGACAGAATAAAATGTGTTGTGAAACATACAAACAGTCATCAGACGTTCTCCTCATTGTCTCCTAATCTTAATGTTGCTACACCAGAGAGGTAACTCAGCTCCTTATATTCATTCAATAAAGGATAATGTATGAGAAGAATGCCTTGCTCTCTCTCACTTCCTTCCCTATTGGAAACCACCAACTCCCGACCAGCCTTATCTTCACCCATTTCCCCTTATTAAAAGAACTGCTGACGTCGTCAGGTCTTGTCTGAAGTTGTTAAGCCTATAAACCTTGTGAAGGCTCTGTTGTGCCAGAGAAGCAGGCTGGTGCTTTGTAATGTGAAGCACATTGTAGCGGCTGCCTAAAAGATGGATTGTCAGGGGAAGAAAAGCTGGTGACGTCGGGAAAATAGTGTTCCATTTACCATATTTATCTCTTTTCTATACCTGCTTATTGGGAAAAACACCGGGGAAATATGCGAGAGTACACAGGAGTTATTGAGCGCCGACTGCGAGCGTGCCGGCTTGTCGATGTGTCGGGCCGGTTCAGTCTTTCTCTGCGAGCGCCTCAGTTACTCTGCTGCAGACTTCGATGTTGATTGGGTCAGACTGAGCACCAAACAGGTCAGGGATGATTGGCAGCCGACTTCTGTTTGCCAGCTGCCCCGTGTCACATCCCATCAGTAGTAATCAGCCTCGGACAAGAGAACCGGGGGCCTAATACAGATGACAAACCTCTGTAGGTTCTTTAGTTTTCTCAGAGCAGCTATTGAACAAAGGTACAGATGAATGCAGTTTCTTTAATCAGGCTGGGAAGAAAGAATCACTCCTCCAACAAAGGATGGTGTTACAATGCTACGCCAAAAAACAAGCCTGTACAGTTTTGGCAAGCCTGTAATGTTCCTCCTCTGCTTTCTTGTTGCATATGATGTAAAAACTCTGAACCTCCCTTGGGGAATGTAACCTTCCCTACTTGAGTACGGGGTTAACTCCCAACCACGCCACTGCCCTCGGCTGCAGACCCTCGGGTGCAGACCCTCGGCCAGCCGCTCTTCCATGTGGGTTCAAAGACGTCTTCTGGTCCCTCACTGGTCAGTGCCTGATTCTGCCTCCTTCAGCCAAACTAAACTACACCTGGTTCATCAGAATAATCCACTAAAGCTTCACCGCCACAATGAGCGTCTGGATTGATTCCAGCTCAGACGCTCGCCTTGATCTCTTTACTTCGTGTCTGCTTCGCGTCCCCTTCCAACTCTTTCCCCCTTTTTTCCTCCTAATCTGACCTGCTCTCGCTCAAGCTCCGCTTACACCGAGTTTAGAATGATTAGCAGCACCTTTAGCCGTCTTGCCGCTGCGTATTTTTCCTGAAGCGGGCACCTTTAATCAGTTTGAAGATTACAACACATCGCAACGAGAGCTTAAGCTCTGCCTGCTCCCGGCCTGAAATCCTCAGCCAGCCAGCCAAATAGTTTTTGAACGATATTGATGCATCACTTGCAACAGGAGCGATTCTTCTACATCTATAGGTGAGCCAGCCATCACGGGTGATGAACGTAACTATTATTATTTCAGACAGAGGTTGCTTGTATTTATTCATCTACAAGATATATATTATAATCACGTCCCTGTACAAGGCCAAATGTGAAAAGCTTTTTCAGACATCAATTGATCCCAGGAGGGATCGCTGCTCCCAGAGTCGTTGTTCTCTACGTGGCCGGTGTGTTGATGTTGACTGAAGCACATCCCAGGTGTGAATCAATAAGTCACACACACTCCGACGTACGCACATCTCTCCATGTTGAATTGTGCGTGTGTGGATACGTGCATTAGATCAATGTGAGCAAACATGTTCATCAACATCACTTTAAAATCAGTGGCCCATAAAAACCCGTGCAGGAGGGTAATTGCTCATCTTTTCTCTTTCTTTCCGACTCCCCGTCCATCCATCTCCCACTTCCCTCCCTCTCTCCTCTCCTTTATGCATTATTGTCTTCATGCCATGCTCATCTGTGCGCCATTAATCTCCCCACCGATGTATTAAAGCCAGCGACTCTATCACTCTTCTTATCGACTGCAGCCGTCCCTTATTTATGTTCCATTTCTCTCAGTCTCTTCTCTCAGCCGCTCTGCTGTTGTTCCATTGACCGGCGTGTAATTTCTTACATGAATAATGCAAGCTGCAGGACAAAAATAGTTGCACTCCTTTTTCTCTTGGCTGGGATTTGTTCTGCAATAGTTTAACTCAATGTGCTTTGGCTGATGTTTATTCAGCAGCGCCAGCCACTTTGTTAGAGAAATAGGGCTTTGGATGTAAAGGTATCGGGGTTCCAATTCCAAGAGCTTTCTCTGTGGAATAGACCAGAGCGGCTGATAGTGACATCAGCACTCGGCAGGGCAGATCAATCCAGGATCGGTGAGGTGGTTCCCTGAGCAGTCCTATTCATGCAACCAGAATTTAATTACAATTTCTAGCAGTGTTTATTGATGTGCAAATGCTACACATGTCTCACTGTGTCCGGGCTTCAACTGCCAGGGTTCCAACAACAGGAGGCTGCAGAACAAACGATGTCAGATGGAGTTAGAAACTAGAGCAGGCGGTCCCAGAGTCCAGGGGCCTCGGCTAAATGATGAAGAGTTTAATATCAGGTGTTTGAAAGTTTGTAAAAAAAGCATCTTTCACATGAAGTCTAACAGGGCGTCTCTTACCTTCAACCATATGATATGAACATGTTTCTGCTCTGCCCCATGAGTGCTTATTAGCCGTAGTTTAAACATTTAAAAACCATCCATGCACAATGAGGCAGTTTGGATGACATCTTGCACAGCTCACCTGTTTTATAACTTGTCTCTTGTTCTTCATTGCACCACACACAGCGTGTTGTGACCTGCAGCCGGCTCGCTGGTGACATGAATGATTTCTTAAAAATCCTGCAAAAGCACTTAAACCCTTTACAGAGTGCGTGTGTGCTCGTGTGTGTGTGTATATCGAGGCCCACATTTTGTCACCAGTGCCGTTGTCGATTCTTCATGACGGTTCCCGTATTGATTCCTGCTCGCTGCTTTGTGCACTAACAGCAACGCCAAGAGAGTGTTTGTACAGCTTTTGTTTTATTTGAGGTTTTTCTTTGTGGAATAAGAGAACCTGCAGTAAGCCTGCAGTTGTTTAGTGTTGCTGTGAAGCCATGCAGACACCAGTCTACGTGGTTTGTTCAGTAAAGAGAGGTTGGAAAGGGATTCTGGCAGCGTGAGCAGACTTTCATTGTGCCAGTGGGTTTTTCTGACGACCAGACAGGCAACAAAAACACTGTACAGCCACAATCAAAGGCATTAAAGGCCTCCATCTCTCTCCTCTTTTTATCGCTCCGCTGGTTATATTTCTCTCTTCTGTACTGGTCTTTGTGTCTCTTATCCCACTGATTCTCTGTCTCTGTCCTTGCTGTGATAAGATCGCTCTAAGTTTATGCACCACATGTGAACACGTGTTTTAATATTGCTCACGTTAATATGAACATTGAAGCAGGACCACAGGATCATTATTAACATGCTGCATATCTTGGTGTATTAAATGTGATAGAACCATTTGGAATATTGTTATCCCGTCTTGGGATCAGCTGTAATATCGCAGGTACCTGAAGATGAAAATGGGATTTGCAGACCTCTGGGAGTGGAGCTCGTTCCCGGGGTTCTCATGGTGGGAGGGTGATGAAGCGATTTGTGAAACGAGCACCAAAGATCTGCTCTATTTCCCCTTCCTCTGTCTCACCCACTATCCCCCCCCCCCACCTCCTGACTGATGCTTGTTTGTGTTTAATAAGGGAGATTAATTAAGCTCATTGGTATTCCAGGCTGGTTCTCCGGGCTTCGGATCAGCAGGGACGTCAGTTTGAAGCGCTCTGTGTGAACATGGGGAGTTTTGAAGGGTACAGCTGGGAGGCGAGGACCCACTACAGCGCTGCGTGGTTCTGTAAGGATCACTGATCAGGCTGCTAATCCATCAGTCAATCCTTTTGAGTCGAGCGCCTCTGTCGTGCATGCCCAGAGATGAAAAAAACTCAGTTAAACTGCAGTTAATTGCCACTGTCTCTCGTGCTCTCTCTGGCTCTGATGCAATTTTCCCATCGCAGATAATTGCCCACTTTTGTTTTTAGATCATTTATCATTCTATTTAAGTGTATGCCATCAAGGTAAACATCATAACAAACCAACAGCTTCATCAGTTTGATTGATCTTCCCTGTTGTGACTTGATGAAATGTTTTAATGTTGCATAAAAAACCCATTTGACAGGCTCGTTGGCATCAATTTTAATTACCAGTAAAACATGATAACACAGTTCTGGGCCCGGTGCCAGGAAGATGTAGATCTGCGTACAAGTTAGAGACTGTAAGTCTTAAATAACGTTGCAAGCACTTATAGCACACCGTAAGTAATGGCAACATCTCGCCAAAGTGTTGAGTCGATACTCACTATGGAGAAGCCTCGTCTGACGGAGGATGTAGTGCAACCTGAGGTCAATGAGTTTAACTGTTCCTTTTTAGCAGCGCATCGATATGCAGACTTCGGGTGGGATCGAGCTGACGCGGCGCTTTTGTAAAGTGGTGTCTTTGTGAGTTACAGTCCAAACTCTGGAAGTGATTTACAGTTGGATGTTTCAAGGTTGCCAACGTTTTATTTTTTCGTTACATTGCAGTAAACGAAGATCGCTGAAGCGCTTTACTTTACTCGGATAATCTTTAATCCTCCGTCGGACATTCACCGGGGTAATCGGCTCTCACATACAGGTGCAAACAGCTCACATCACATCAGATCAACCTCTATTGGAAGAAGAACTGAAGATGAGTAGGCCTTCAAACGTGTCAACAGAGCTGAAATTATTGAAATGCAAACAATTGATGCAAACTTTATAAGAAAATTTGGTTAAAATGTCCTTCTTAATCTTGCAAGTGTTTATTATGAATACGTCCTTTACTTTTGTCAAGAGTCTCGATGCCTATTGGATCCTGATTGTTAGTGTTACTTGATCCAATAGACGGACACTTAACCAGGACAGCCAAATATTTCTGTTTGACAGATGTTCAGACACCAAATACAGAAAAAAAGGCATTTATTAGTTTCTGACTCTGAGGAATCTGTGAGCTGCACCTTTAACAAAACACATGCATGCTACTGTACGTGATGCTAACTGATGTAGTAACTATTGTACAACTGTCACGTCCATTGACTGAGCCTCCCTCTGAAACTGTTTCCCTTCAGGTTAGCTCGTCCCACTTTGAAAACCTCTGGATTATGAAATTAAATTGACTAATTAGGTGCATTAATTAATACGTGTGCACTGATCAGGTGAAAACCGCTGCAGAGAGAACATGCATGGAACATCCAAAACAATCGGGGTGCAGCCTTACGTAAGCTGTTCAGCATGCGCAGGTACGAGACTGCTGCAGGTTTTAAAATATCACTTTCAAACCAGTCGCATCCACTTTGTGTTTACCTGTCCAGTGAGTCCTGTATCATACTTTTATTCTCCCTTTGTCTTTGTTTCCTGTGACACAAGCTGATGCAATATGAATGTTGTGTCCTGCTTGTGACTCGTGTGTGTGTGTGTGTGTGTTAGACAAAGCTCGTACACACACCAGGCACTTTGCGTTCCTCCGGTGGCAGACAGAAGGAGGCATGTTGTCACAGTTCGTCATCATTACCTTCCCTGCCCTCCTTCATCTGTCTCCCTTGGAAGTTAAAAAAAAAAAATAATCAAAAGCTCGGCATCCGACAGCTGCCTCTGTGCCTCCTCTGCTCCAAAAAAAGACTTTTCCTCCCCCCGATTCTTTTGCAAGCACCGGTACCTTCTCAACAAAAGACTCTCATTTCAGGGGTGCTGAAAACCTCTCAAACTGTCTGCGTGGAGGTTTGCCTCCCTTTGACATCGCTGCTAAATGGAGGATGCTTTGCCAGTCATTTAACAGTCCTGCTACCCGGCTCCTCCTCTGGGAGCCTGGCAGACTTTTATCTCCTCATTGCTGGCTGAGAACTCTGCGCGTCACACCGCTGCATTAACTTTAACATGCCTCTTAGCAGCCCTGCAGTGCTGTGGCCGGAACACCGGCTAAATCCCACGTCGGGGGGGAGTTCAGACAACCCAGAGGGGGGGTCTTGGCCAGCAGGGCATGATGGTTAGAGTATGTTGGAGATTAGGGTGAGTCAAACACTGGATTAGGAATGAATGGTGAGGAACTGAGACCACAAAGGGTCTTAACTCTGTGTGGGTATGTGCGTGTGCATGTGCGTGTGCGTGTGTGCGTGTGCGTGTGCGTCATGGTTTATCCTACAAATACTGACATGAATTCAATGGGGCTGTGGTGTATTGATAGTAATTTATCTTATATATATTAACTTTATAGCTGATGTACAGTTGTCATTTTACATCACGGACGGATGGATGGATGGATGGACGGACGGATGGATGGATGGATGGATGGATGAAGGGATGGATGGATGGATGGACGGGTGCAGGGAAGGACGGATGGATGGATGGACGGATGGAGGGATGGATGGATGGATGGATGGGTGCAGGGAAGGATGGATGGATGGATGGATGGACGGATGGATGGATGGATGGAGTGTCCTCAGATTTTGTAGTAACGTGTGTCTCCTTCTTTCCAGGATGACGAGCCGATCACAGGAAGGGTCAGCGGCAGAGACCATACCCACATCCGCAGGGTCCTTACCCAGCGCCACAAGAAATTGCCATGGAAACCAGAGGTAAGTGTTATTTTATTTTCCTCTACTTGTGTATTCTCTTTCACAGAGTTTCGTTTATCCTTTAATCATATTCCTCCTAATCCCCTCTCTCTCTCTCTCTCCCGTCTTCCAGACGCTTTTCATGTTGTCAGTTGTTCGCTTCATTATTTGTTTGACCCATCAGCCAAACTCGTACATTAACACGTTATCAGGGATTAAAGTATAAGGGAAAATGCTTTTATTAGCGTTCCCTCGTCTTTGGCTTGATGGGTGTGTGTGTGTGTGTTTTTTAAATAGTTGCCGTAGATAATTGGGGTCAAATGGAGATTCACTAACTGTTATCTGAGGAACAAAATGTCCCTCGCAGTAACACTGATGAATTATTGTGTGATGATGATGATGTTTCATCTGAGACCATTAGTGAGTTACATTTAAAGGCACCTATGACCGGAGGATTACAAGCTGATGGGATTCATTCTCATTCCTCAGCTCCCTTTCTGAAGGAGTTTACAAGCCCACTGTGACAAAGGGAGCAGCAGACGGAGCAATTAAGCAGTGGATTTGTGATAAGGAAAGATTTGTAACCTGTTCGGCAGAGTTTAATTAAAGCTGCGCCGGTGTGTGTGTGTGTGTGTGTGTGTGCGTGTGCGTGTGCGTGTGTGTGTGTGTTTTACACCCTAATCTACAAAATATGATGTATTAGCTTAACTTCATCCTGCAGGTGGAGGAAGACTATCTCGTCCGAACACCACAGTGAATCTTTCTTTGCCGTGCAGCGAACCGAGCACGAGAGGAACGATAACATATTACTGTAGAAAGTGTTTTTAAAAGGATCCGGTCGATTGCTGCAGGATACACGGTTTGGCTGTTTAATGATAAACTCATTTAAGCCTGATGGCAGACTGAGATCGTAGTTGTTGATTGTGAGCGTACTTACTGGTTTGAATTTTCTTCACTTGCTTCCATAATTTTTAACACGGCCCGGGGTTGCAGGTGAAAGACCGACACTACTGCTGATTTACAAACCATGAGATTACATCCAATAACCAGTTCATAACATAGAATACAGCATTGGGCTGCAGTCAGATCTGCATGTGTCTGAATGACGCTCCTCCCTGGACTTGGTGGCAGCAGGATTGACTTAACAAGACGACATCCACCGTTGTGATACCGTTTATCTGTGGTTGCGGCTGTAACGTTTTGTCCAGCCGGACCACGTAAACTTACTGTGGATGTGGTAAACCTGCTTGGTGAAACAGGCCCGTGCTCTTGAGTTGAGTTGTACTAACAATGTGGAGGCAGGTGAACCCAAACGCAGCAGCAAGCAGGCAGAAGATGAGTGGTTGATATTTACCCTGGACGTTTTGTTCTGCTGTTTTGGACTTTAATTATGTTCAGTTTTGCTCGTGCCTGTTTACTTATAAATATACATGTCTTGTTTCATTACCCTGTCTTTGTTTCCCCGTCCATCTCGTCCTGCTCCCTCAGCCAATCGTCTCCCTGCCTGCCCTCCATGTGTCTTGTTACCTGATTAGTTCAGTCTGTATTTTAGGTTTGTCTATGTCAGATTGTTTGTTTCTGTGAGTATGTGTCTTGTGTTCCTTCCCATGCTGTACTTCTTCTCATGTCTTTCCTTTTCTAATTAGACTTTCACATCTCTGGCTCGTCGGTTTTGTTTGTTGTTTTGTCAAATGTATGTTCAGTGATTCAGAACCAGTCTTTTCCATCTTTGATTTTTTTTCCACCTGCCTCCTCATACGACCGTTACACAGAAAGAAACGATCTGCAGAACTAAATGGCAGAAGTAATCAGACAATGAAAGAGTGGTACAACATGAGGGCAGACGAGGAGCTGCTGGGTGAAGAACAGGGCTGAGCACACATGCTTTGTGCTTTATCATTATGTATGTGGACCCGTTTAAGGCCACTGGATGTTTCTGATCTCAGAGACATGTACATGATTCAATTGACCAAACATCATTACATATTTATGGTTTGGATTGGAAAAGCAAAGCAGCCTCTAAAGGCGAATTAATGTTGCAACATCCACATCAACCTCATTTTCCATTAGGCATGACTAGCATCAAAGCTCACTTGCAGACGATGTGATTCCTCAGCTCCAACACGCAGATAAAGCAGAATGCCATTTAGCTTCCTTGAATATTCTGCAAATCCGACATAATTCTATCAAATATTTCACACATCATTCTAAACTCGCGTTCCACCAAAAAAAATCCTCTCATCTCGGATCCCTGTTATGTCACGCCCAGGCAAAGTGTGTCAGAAACCACGGAGCACCGCGGCTCTTCCTCCAGCTTTCCTCGGCTATCTGTCCTAATTACCAGCACTAACTTGTTTTCCTGGTGCACAGCCAAGACGGCAGAGGTCTGAGGGGCCACCAAGCTGGCCCTGTCAGTGGCATGGACTCAGGCTGGTGGAGGTAGAGTGGTGCCATATGCCGACTGTCATAGCCTGACAGAGGTCACACAGGCATCCAGAAGCAATCAGACACGCTACACAGGCATCAGGCAACATGTAGGAATTCTGAACATAAATATATACATGCACACAAATAAAGAGATGCAAAAAAGTGAGGAAAATGATTTATTAGACATTAATTTGAACTAATTGGTTGGATTCTGACCTGCGTTGGTTCCTGCAGGTTGTTTTTCTGCAACTCTGGGTGACTTAATGAGCATCCCCCAGCCGGTGAACTCATCCAGAGGTGACGGTAGATTAGCAGCAGAGTGGACACGTTCAATCTGTCTAGGACACAGGCATGTCAAGGACACCGACGGAGAGGAAGAGCTGGCCCACTTTTTAAGAATTAAGAGGTAGCTGAGCGTGAAGGCACAAACAGGCATTCACAGCGAAGCTCGACATTGACATCCAGAGAGAATTCCAGCATAATGAACAGTTTTATTCAGTTCGCGTCGCAAGGAATGGGATTAGTGACACTTTATTTACTGTAGACGTTCATAGCTGGGGGACTTTATTATTGTTTCAGGTTACTTTCTCAAACAGAGAGAGAACACACATTAAATAAGCAGTGATGTTAATTCAGTATTCAGCAGTTGTCAGTGTCACCTTACATACAGAGGAGAGATGGAGGATGCCAGGCTGCTGGTTTACTAGATCACTAGTTTTAAGAAGTGGGGGTTGGGGACCCATGGGGGGCCGCCAGGGGGTGCCAAAGAGTTGATGGGAAAAAAGAAAAATATATGTATAAAAAAAAAAAAAAAAAGATCATTGTCTATTGTTGTTCTTATAAAATAAAAAGTCTAAAAATTGGTTTCATATCAGAATGGTATTTGCCATGCCCATATTTGGAACATCATTCAGCACATAAACTGTCAGTGTTGCCATGGTAACTGTCTGTGAGCCACCAAGCTGTTCTGTTCAGATTTTTGGGCAGCTAGCTCGCATGCGAGCATCTAGCTAGCTAGTGCTGCAGCTGTTAATCTACAAACATTTGTTTTCCTCACGAATTCATGATTTGTTATACAAATGTAATCATTACATTACATAAAGTAAGTATATGTTTTTTACGTTTCCGGAGTATATTCAATAGGTTTAGTAGTATTAAACACATCTTGCAACATGGGGCCCGCGGCCAGAAGCTAATGCTATTTACGGCACCTTGGCACAGAGAAGTTTGGGAACCCTTGGGCGAGCTGACTCAAGTTTCTGTCTCTGTGTCTCCTAAAAACAAGCTGGATGTGGCAAGAGAGGAGGCGTTTATGTGTGTGCAGGGTCGGTCAGCCTATTATTTAGTGTTGGAGAGGGAAGTGAGGAAGATATTGTAGCTTAAAACAACACTTGAGTCTGGTGGGAGCACCTCAAACAAACACATGGAGTGACGAGACCGGAGGTGGAAAGAGATCTGTCTCCCCCCTCTCTCCCACAATAATATGTGAGTGACTAGACAAGGGGGAGGACCAGAAGTGTGATTTTACTACTTTCCTGCAGTCTGTCGTTCTTTCATCTGTCTATCCAAATGCTAAACAGACAAAAAAAAGTAGTCTGGAGTGTAATTTCTGCTCCCCGACTTCCTTGATTGACAGATTGAGCGATCAACAGCTTGTTGCAGGAATTGCTCAAAACCTGCTGCGCCTCGCAATCTGCAGCTTGTCGCTTCCACTGCGGTTCTATCCATCCCCCTCATGTTATATCCCTGGCATGACAGAGGACGTAGTTGTCGAACAGATGGCAGATTATACAAACCCTCGTTACAGAAGTTGGTGAGGCTGGAATCCAGATCACATGAACCTTGTCATCCAGTGTTTCGGTGCTGCTCTCTGGGTTGTCATTATCCCTCTAGTACCTTCTTTGGAACCTCGTTACCTTTGAAAACTTCCTTGTTCCATCTACTTACTACAAGCAGGGAACGATGGGGTAGGTGGAAAGGAGAAACTCTCTAAATGCCCTCTGTAAGGTGGCACAGCCCCAGAGGCAATCACTCACAGGCAGCATCATCTGATCATTCATTCAGCACTTGATTTTCGTCGGAGCAGCTCTGTCAAACCGCAGCATGTGTTATGATGTGCTAAGAGACGGCTCGTATGTGCCTTGTGGGAGCGAGCTGAGTGGTGCCCCGGGTGTGCCGTTGCCAGGAACATCATGTCTCACCTCTTATCCAAATGAGATTCACAGCATCAGTCGGTGCGATTGCTCATCAGTGGGAGCGCCGAGCGGCCATTTGTCAGTGCCAGGCCGCCAGCAGGAATGAACACGCCTGTATCAGATTTTGTGAAAAGGGAGAAAGCCTCCCGGGGGAGAGAGGGAGAATCTCAATTGTGCACCTCTTGATAGAACAACCAAATAGGTGAGAGAGAGGAGAGAGGAGATATTGGAGGGAAGTGGAGATACGCAGACACACAAATGTGGGTGGAAAGGAAGAAAGGCAAGCATAGTTTTAGTACAGATATTAAATTTTCAACACATCAATCAATGAGTTATTGTCTTACGCAGCAGCATCCCGATGCACCTGTCACTCCTGCATTTCCATCGGTTTCCTTCAGCCTCGTATTTGACAGATGGAATAAACCACCTCTCTGCCTCTCCCACTCCTCCCCTCTTGTTTAATGCCAGTCACAGCTGTAGGTGCTCTGCTGTTGTCAAACCTTGGAAGCTCCAGACTCTATATATAAGACAGTTGCTGGGACAACCGCTGGTGTACGATGAAAGCAAAAGTCGAATGAAGATAATGAAGACAGGGAGGGACAAAAGGGATTTGATAGGGACTGACAATGACTGACAGACGGACAAAGAGATGGAAATAGAGAGAACAAACAGAGCCTTGCAACACTCATAGTAACAGTAAATGGGATTATTTTCACACACGTCTTCAGAGTTAAAAAAAAATACAAAGCACTTCATATGTCTTCAAGGCCTCAAGATGTATTGAAGGTGCTCAAAGGTAACGGACATCTGATGTCTGATAACTCAATGTATCTGCAGAATCTATGGAATGACGTGTATATTGTTACTGCGTTAGGTTTTTGGATGCATTGTTTGTATATTGTCAGTTTATTGGTATTACACAGAAATTAATTGAATATATATATATTTACTTGCATCCATGTAAAAATGATCACCTGATACCTCATATGTGGCATGACAATATTAAAATATTTTTTTTTCTATTTCAATTTGATATGCCGATGATCGAGCTTGATATTTACAATGATATTGCCTGGAAAGCACAGTAGGAGTTGAAATATACCTACTCTCACCTGGAATCCAATCCGATAGTTGTTTGCTGGATTAATCTTGGTTAATAGTTCAGTAATTCAAGATATGTTCTAATAAACCTTTCAATGTCTGCATCTGCACAAACCTCCCTCTACTCTGAACTACAATAACTCGTCACATCAGGAATGATTGGTTAATGTTAATCCACTGATCAATATTGTACCATCGTAATAATGGTTGAACATTGCTTCTAATTAAGCAGCCATATAATGTATGATATATAATACTATAGTATTATAAGAAATAGAGTAGAACGTTGCCAGTCCTGCTTGTCCTCGCCCAGAGTTCATAGCCATCAGTCCAACAACACTTTGTGTGTACGACTGCTTCCTTGTCTCTAATCAAAGCACCAGAAGCAGTTGGGCTCTTCTCATCCAGCTGTTTCCCTTCGTCTCCATTGCTGGTCGGTGAATTAGCAGAAGCGGGTGCAAGCACATGAAACGGTGCCTTCGGTTCCTTTTCCTCGGATTAGACTACCAGGTCCGCTGTGGCAGGCCGAAACAGACGTCTGTCTTTGGTTTCAGATGAATTAACAGAAAATGAGAGTAAAGGAAGGAAGGCAGCTGCAGTCATGCTGTCTTTTCCTGAGCTAATTACAGAGCGAATGCGAGATGACAAGCTGTAAAGGAAAGTAGCTGTTGTTTGAAAAGACACAAGCTGCCGCGGCGCATCTCAGAAAACCACCAGCAACAAGTCAGTGGAGACACAGAGAGAGTACAGGGGACTAAAGACAGACAGTCGGATACATGTGGACAGGAATAGAGAGAGGTCGGACGGAGGAGACATGAGGACAATCAGACAGATGATTGTTGAAAGGGAGGAGAGGAGGCAATACTCATTAGTTAAAAGCTAAATGATGTAACAGGAGCGAGGCAAAGCAGAATCAGAGAAGCAAAAGGATAATAGGGAGGGGAGATTCTACATCCAACATCCGGTCCAGCCCCACCACACTAAAGCCCAACTGCCCCTTTACAGCATTTTGGCCTCTCCGGCGCTGCACTGGGAAGTGTGTGTGTGAATAATTAGAGACTTTTAAAGCTGCCCGGTTATTGCTGTTTGACAAGAGTAGGGGGGAGGCCAGGCCGAAAAAAGGTTTGCTTTTAAAACCCACAGGAAATCTATTAAAAGCTTTACATAACGCGTATTGACACAGGAACTAGTGCCGTCTGCTTAATCCCTAAAACCTCGCTATCCCTCCCCCTCCTCTCCCTCATGCACTCCCTTTCAATCTTTCCGACTCCTCAATTTTGTCCGATTTGATTCTGTCAACCCTCATAATCTTTCCCTTTCTGTTTTTCATATTCCATCATTTGTCCGTCCTCAAGAGAGCGGAAAACAAACACACACACGTACAGAACTAAAATCAGTATTCCCTGCTGTTCGGTTCTGACGTGTTTGTTCAACAGAATATCTCATGGTTAATGCATGAGCCGTAATTGCCGCACTGCTGTCAGCGTGCAGTAGCCGGCAGAGAAGTGAAAAGCACCACTTTGGGTCAGGCCATCTGTTAAAAAGCCTGGAATGCCTGCGTGATACAGGAAGACCATGACACCTCTCCTACCCTGTCAACTTGTTTCAGCTTTTAAATGCAGCCTGTGATGCTGAGTAGGTAGCAGAGGGGTGTTTATTTCACCCTGAAAGGCTCTCCTGTCTCACCGCCTCTAATCCCACTGATGAAAGGGGAAACAGGATTTGTGGCTGTATGTTTCCAGCCATGAGGTCGCGCCCACTCTGTGGATTTGGTTTTGGGCTAGCAGCAGCAACAGCTAGCAGATATGCAATGAAACAAGTCCCGAGTGGGTGAAACCAACACGGGAACCTGCTCTGTGACTTCATAGTCATCTGGTGAGAGTTTACGTTTAAGCTCAACGTCTGTCTGTGGCATCGTTACACAGTGGCGCCCCCTGGGAATTACAGCGACGCAGACAGGGATTGAAAGGTGATGAGAAATGCTAAAAAAAAAGAATTATAAAAACATAAAAAATAATATATTTTATTTTGTGTTTTATTATAGAATCAAACATGTAATAATATATAACATGTCAGAATCTTATTATGCCATGCCCGACCTTCTAACATCATTAATCAAATATTTAGTTAGCAGCTAGCCCGCTCGCTAGCAACTTGCTCCGCTAGCGACTTGCTCGCTAGCAAATTGCTCCTCTAGCAACTTGCTCGCTAGCAAATTGCTCCGCTAGCAACTTGCTCGCTAGCAACTTGCTCCTCTAGCAACTTGCTCCGCTAGCAACTTGCTCGCTAGCGTTGCTCCACTTTTTTGAAAAGGCCTGAAGAGCAGACCAACAGCCCAGCTAACAAAAATTCCAATTTCTTCTAATACATTTGCCATAGTATTGTCAATAGTTTTTAAGACAAAAATAGTTGGGCCCCCAGCCAGAAGCTAATGCTAATCGGGAACCTGTGACCTAGACAACCTCCTTAGACTTGACACGCTAAGTTTCACTGCACAGGCTCAGGTATTCATCTTACTTTGTGAGATTTATATCGACTGTGTGTGTGACATGACATGAAAGATGTATATTTATGAGAGATTTTTTAACATTCCACTTCCCAACCAGTGTAAGTTTATCACACGACTCATCAGAGTCATTCCGTCTGGTGTGTGTGTGTGTGTGTGTGTGTGTGTGTGTGTGTGTGTGTGTGTGTGTGTGTGAGGAAACTATCCCCCCAGGCAGACTGGTTTCACCATCTGTCCTTGCTGTGTCCTGTGATTTCCCTCTGTAATACAGACAAAATGTCAGACTATGGGCAGGGGATGAGCTCTGACAAACTGCTCTGGACATCCTCAGTTCCCGCTCCCTCCCCATGATGCGCCTGATGAGCTGTCTGTCACCTTCCCTTTATTCAGGACATTGAGAACATTTCACTAGCAAATGATCTCTCCTGCATCTCCTGCATCACTAAAATGTATCAAAGGAAATCAGTGCAAATGATAAATCTTGCAGGCTAGACGAGACCGCCTGTCAGTTTTGGGCAATAGAATCCATCCCCTCTTTATTGCCCCCCTGCCTCTGGTAGCTCCCGTCCTGAAACACTTGCCTGCCTATGTAATAACACATGAGATGCATTTGTTGCTCTATGAATTAACCTGTTTTCTCTCTGTGTTCCATTGTGTCTTGGCAGTATAAAGGCCAGGCCAACCTGCACGTGTTTGAGGACTGGTGTGGCTCCTCTGTAGCCCAACTTCGAAAAAACCTGCACTTTCCTCTCTACCCTCATGTAAGTATTATAGAGTGGACTGTTTCTTATGTATACTCGTATATATATTCATATCAACACTGCTCACTAAGCTCCCGTTACTGTTGCTACACCTGCTTTTACATTCTTGCACAACAACATCTGGGTTGTCAACTTTGGGTTGCTGGCTGGGGTTAGATTGAAATGCCGAGGGCTTAATCACACATGCATGTAAACACATTTAAGCTGCATACATATATAAAGCATTTCTCTGGCAGCAAAGATACTGACGGCACATTCCAAGCTGCACCACTCACATGAAAAGGAATACACTTCCTTCAAGATCATGCTGCCTGTGAAAGAATAAACTTCATCAACATTGTCTCTGAAACAGAAAAGTATGTGAATGAAATACTTTCAGTTGACAAATTCCTTTTGGTGCAATCAAGACGAATGAAGCATAGTAGATGTTCTCCACCCCGAACAGGTCAGGAACATTCCAACTTCCTGTCTGGACGCCTGTGCACACCACGTTAACATCTGTAGTTCCCAGGCTGACAGGCCTTGTCAGGGCTGCTGAGCCATGATTGGACAGTCAGTGTTCATGGGAGGGGTTTAGCGAGCGGTCAACTGGCTTTAATAGGGTTCACTCACAGGTCTGTTTCAGCTTTTCCTTCTATGTCTTTTCTCTTCTGCAGGCCAGAACGACAGTGAAGAAGCTGGCTGTGGCTCCAAAGTGGAAGAACTATGGCATGAGGATATTTGGCTTCCTTCACCCTTACAGAGACGGTAACCAGCTTGTTATTAGCCCTTTGAGGCTTAAAGCCTAAGAGCGTGTGTCCTTCCACTGAATAGATCTTTTCCATAGCCCGCTTATTCCAATCGCTTGAGAGCCACTATTATATTGGATATTCACATTTTTATTAGGGCTGAAGGCCAACTAAAGTATCCTCATAACACTTGCCATCTTGCTCAGTTGCTAAGGGACCTGAAAAAGCCTTAACTCACAAGGGCCCTTGGACAAATTGCAGAATATGGAGTTATTAATAAGAACACTATTTGTTTTGGTCTCTTGTGGAGCTTCGCCTGATGGTAAAGCTCTACAGCTAATGGCTAGAAGGTCATGGATTCTAACAAGGGTCCTCACACTGCATGAAATTACTTTTCACATGCAATTGAATAAATAACATTGAGCTTTGACTCTGCTGCCTGATATTTCGTCCAGTCTTCACAATATCATAGAATTACCTTTGGCTATTCAATGACAACTGGAGCCAATAGGAGCTATAAATTAGCGTTTTCTTAAGCTTTCACTGTAATTTCATAGACTATTTTAATGCCTTGTAAATGTTCTTGTGGTGTTACTCACACACCAGTTTACCTGATTTGTACTCCAGTAATTCACTTCCTGTCCTAACGAAACTTGTGTATTTGCACTCTATTATCAGTTATTGATGACTTTAAGTCAAATGCTTATTCTATGCAGTTGCCGTCGCACCGCGGCCGAATACGTCCTCTCTTAAACTCTGGTTGCATTCCCGCCGCAAACTTCTTCCATCATGTCACGCCCTATCTGATTACACTGGCGTCACATATATCTACCTCCACTAACACACACTTTGATCGTGTTTTTTCTCCTCCAGGCGACTTCCAGTTCTCTGTATCATCTGATGATAACTCCGAGTTCTGGCTGAGTCCTGATGAGAGCCCTCTCAACGCCAGGCTGCTGGTCTATGTAGGGCAGGTAAGCAATGAGTCATGCTGTTCTTTAAATATTTGAACCACAGAGAGACGTATGAAATGAAAGGTCCCTGTCTCAACTACACTAAGTAGGTTCTTCCAAGTCAGTCCTCCGTTTTATCAAACATATTGCTTAGCAACAAGGTATTAAAACAGGAATTAAACAAAATCACATAGGGCTTAGAATACTTTCAGACTCCTTGATGACATAACGGTGGAAACACTTAACAAATACCCCTCGGAAAGCACTTAGTCTGTACAATATGAGCCGGCAAGCAAAACCTTTGTCTGCAGATTACATGGAGGCTTCATTATCTGACATGATACTCAGACTGAAGGACTCGTAGTTCTAAATGGCATCTAGTGGATTCCCTCTACACAATGACAGATGAGATACGGGCAAGTATTCCTCAATATATTATTGTAGAAAATGGAATTGTAACGGTCAAAACAGCTCGATTGATAGTGCTTGGAACCGCCATGCTGCAGTCAGAACACCGTACTCTTTTCCTTCTGGCTGTGCTCAACCTTACATGAACAGGACGGAGACTGAGTGAGGTTGTCCGCCGTTGGAAATCACCTTCTCGCCTCTTGTCACCATCCAAACACTCAGGCTATCACTCACCTCCAACACACTCTGTATGTAGGAGACGTGCATCAACCTGTAGGACATCCTGGGAAAGTTCTGTCCGTCTCCATCTATCCTTGGAGCACCTCTGCCTCGCAGTCGTACAACAGTCAATTACAGCCACTACTACCCTCGCTAATAAAGTTTTCTCCCTGAAACTTTAGGAAAAAGTGATGAAGGTGAGGATGCATGAGGGTGCACGGTGTTTGAACTGCACCATCGGACTGCTCCGGGCAAATATGTGTTAAGCAGAAAAGTCCCAGCAATGGAACGATCTGTATTCGAACAAGATATGAGATGTCACCAGGTTCCATGGGAGCTGAGATTAATTAGCTGGCAGAGAATATTGATGTGACATTTAGCAGTGGAGAAATATCATCTGGTAATGGCAGGGGAGCAGTGCAATGACCAGGGATCATTCACTCAGCCAACGGCTGTCTGACAGCCTCGCTGCCTCCCCTGTCTTCAGAGACACACAGTGTTTCACAGATCAGAATCTAACTCTCCACTCCGCTCCTCATTATCTGACCCATCTGTCTGTCAGTGGAGAAGAAAAACAGATGAGCCTCCCAAGAAAAAATTAGTTTTGTCTTATTGTTCGAAAGGCTTTCTTATGAAAATACTTGTTGTAGAGTTTAGACATCAGACGGTAGTCACATGTCTTCACTCCGGGACAGCAGGACAGATATGCAACAGGAAGAATATCACACCTGCTTCACCTTAAAGGGAGCATCTGTGTATTCTTGCTCCTGTTAGTGTTGTAGTCAGGACCACTTTAAACCCAAGTCATGACCAAGACCAGAGTGTGTCTAGACCAGGACAGGAACGGTGCGGGTCCCACACTGCATGACACGCTTATGATAAAATGTGGAACACTCACCAGCACTTCTCATATTGATCTGAAAGATCCACATTGCCATAAAACACCCACATGCAAACAAACACTGAGAGCCGAAATCAATTTAACCATCTTTATTCAACATTCCTGTTCCTCTAGTGCAGCAGCTGAGCAACAGAATCATTCAGATCCTGCAGAGAGCATGCAGCTTTGCACATTAAATATCCCACAAAAAAACTCAAAGAGGTCAACCATTCAGGGGCCCCAGTCCCTTCTTGGAGTGCGTCTGTTTGATACTCTGGACTCGACTCTGGACTTGACTAGCGATTGCAAGTATTTAGTCTACTTGAGTGTAAAGATCAGAGACCTGCTTCAGACTTGCAAGACAATTGGATTCGGTCGCCGTTTAGCTTCTGAAGTAATTTTAATTAGACAGACGAGTTAGAAACACATTGCTAAATAGCAGAGCGCA
The DNA here is from genome assembly GCA_901007825.1 of Macroramphosus scolopax. Taxonomy (NCBI): domain Eukaryota; kingdom Metazoa; phylum Chordata; class Actinopteri; order Syngnathiformes; family Centriscidae; genus Macroramphosus; species Macroramphosus scolopax. Next base: position 6,053 of record CAAKHC010014291.1, on the reverse strand, counting down.
AATGTGCCTGTGCACCTGGCTCTCAAGGAGAATCAGAGGCGACGCTGTGATTGGTTTAATTCACGTTACAACCAAAACACACTTAACGGTTTATTTTGAAGACTAAAACAGAGATTAACACTAATTTGAATAGATTGGAAGTGCCCCAAATGCACTTCCGCCTTTAGTCTATTCACTTTAGATCATGTATTATATAATAAGGCCCAGTACATTTTCCCATTTACATAATGTATTGATGTTCCTGCACTTCTTAATTTTATTCCAGGAGCAGGTAATGCAGTGCGTTGCTGATCCGAGAGGAAGGCCTGCTGCTTTAGACTGAATAAAATGAATTAAGTATTAAGCACATCTCACTCCAGCCATCCATTTGTTGGAGCATTATGAAATACATAAAATAAAATGAGACCAAATCATCTTCTCTCAGTTTATACAGCCGCCTTGTATTTCTTGTCAATAAGCTTAAACGTCATAGAGTTAATGACTGGGACCTGCAGGAGATGGATCATCTGGTGGCCTTTTTGTAGTGTTTTAATGTTGAAAGGTTCATTTCTGGAGCCAAATGTGAGGCTGTGAGTGTTTTGCAGGGAAAAGGGAGGGAAGGTTCCCTCGTGAAGATGGCTGGCAGGCTGATGCAGAGGCCTGGAGGGCTGCAGAGCCAGTGAGCTGGCTGGCGGAGCCTGAAGGCAGGATGGCATATGATACTTTAGCAAGCTGCCAGACTTTTAGATGAGTGTACATGGGGAGACACAAAGGGAGACGGAGATCCGAATGTAGCTGTAGATTATGTTCCTGTAGCGCCTGGTTGCAATTCCTGCTCCGCCGTCTACCTGCTGCTCTGAAATACACTGTATTATATATGTAGTAATGCTGGTCAGTGGTCACAGCAGTTCAAACATGATGATGACAGCCGCTGATGTCAGTGTGACTTCATCCTGAACTCACACAGGGTCATCGCTGGTTCCTCTGCTCGGACTCGTACACCTACATCCTCTCTCAGCGTGTTGGGCAGAGGGATTGGGGGTGGGGGGGATTCCAATTATAGCACTCTCTTCAATCCTGCTGAGGCATTAGCTGTGCATATTCGGATGAACCTAAAGTGTGCGAGGATCATTCATTGTCCCGCCATGGTATTAATCATATTTTTTCCCACAGCTAATCTGTAATGAGATTTTCCCTCATTCAGAATGTCCAGACGGCTCCCGCAGAGCTTCCCACCGCAGCAGGCCTTGTCTGATGGTGAGGGAGCTGCACAAGTGGCACAAAGAAACATGTGTGCAAGTTCCTTGGAGGATACACGCACAAACACACACACACACAGTGTCCATGCACGTGTGTTTGTGGTGATGTGCATGACGATGCATATCTGGTTCAGGACGCTTGGCACTGTAATGAAAGACGGACGGGAAACTGGGTCAGGGAGGTGTAATCAATACGACACTCGACAGCAACAGTAGCTGCACAAGGACCCAGAAGACGTCGTCACCAGGAACAACCCTGATATTGATCATCAGGGCGCAACGATCAATCATCACATCATGTTTGTGTCTCTGTAGTAAATTGATCCACGGAGACGTTTGGAAACAAAATGATTCCATTTATTGGAGTAAAACAAATTACTCTTTTTTATTTATCTCATCTTATTAATTTAATGAATTCTGTAATGTATATCATTAATCACCTAGCAACCACAGGCAGGCCTGATCCCTCGTCCATGTTAATGTGCATCGTGGTTACTGGTCACGTCTTCTACCTGGGGGGAAACAAACCGGAGGAGATGGAGAGAACAATACTCTGAAGTTATATCAAGGGTTCGCTATTCTTCTGTTCCACAGAAAAAGGCTCTATTGAAGAAATGGAATTCATACTTTTTCTTTCAGTTTCACTTTTCAGAGCTTCTGGGCCTTTGGCATTATGAAATTAGATTTCTCAAGGTACTGCACACATGGGTAAAGTTCACACAGAGAGAGAGAGAGTGTGTGGCTTTGTGTGTGTGTGTGTGTGTGTGTGTCTTTGTGTGTGTGTGGTAAAGAGAAAAAGAGCGAGAGGTGATGTTATCGCTTCGAAGGCGTATATCTGAGTTCTTTGTCTGTTCCGTGTCTCCCTGCCTCGTTCTCATTGGAGACGTCTACAGTAGAATATGAGCCAGGGACTGGAGCTGTTTTAAGATGAGATCTGTCTTGTTTCTTGTCCCCCAATGTTCATTTTAGTAGTTTTATTATTTCCACCTTCCTTTATGATTTATTTAACTGTTTTCTTTGGAACTTTTTTGTTTTGAAAAGTGCTTCATAAATCCTATAATATCATCATTATTGATCCTATATGAACAGTGTGGGTGAAGCAGGTCATCACTTGACTCCCTTTTGGGCAGAAAATCAAGTCTCCATATTGTAAATCATTAACTTCCAGGGTGGTTTAGGGTGGAGGTAAAGGTTAAGGCCATGAGGGATTTTATGTAAATCACTGTAATGTCCTCTAAAGTGATGGAAATTGTGCGTGTGTGTGTGCATGTGAGAACAGGTGTGTGTCGCCCTCTTCACTCTTGGCTGCTTGCCTTCTGATTTACCTCCCGCCCTCTCTGGTGAGGATATGCAGCTCAATAAGTAATGACTCCGTCGATCAGTTGGAACGTAGCGTGTGTGTGTGTGTGTGTGTGTGTGTGTGATTTTATGTCTATGCTGCAGGTGCATGTTTGACTTGGAAAGCATCTCCCCCTTTCATCAGAGAGCTGAGGTGTTGCATGTGTTGTGTCGGTTTAACCGTGTCTCTTGTCAATCTCAGCCGATTAACTATCGGACAAGACTGAGAAGAAAAAAAAAACAGCATTTGCTCCATTGACACTGTATGTGAAATGATGCATTTAAAACCTCCAAGTTTCTTTCTGCTCAGAAATCTAAGTTAATAGACTCCATTCAAAATCGTATAAAACACCGAGTGTATACACAGTAGATGTCCTTCTGACTGGAGTATTGCAACCTGAGTTATTGAATGTCTACATTTAAACCAGGAAGTCACAGAGCCGTCAGTGCTGGAATTAATGAAGTTTTACTAGTCACACTTTTTTTAAAAAGTGCTGCTCTGAAAAAAAAATAGTTCCCTTTTGCAGTTAGCAAAGACTCTCAGGACAACAAGGTTCATGTTCACTGTCAGAGTGTGATGTGTATTTAGAGTCAGCTCCTCGGTATCGTGACTTGTTGAGGTTCATGCGGTGCCACCCGATACTGAGAGGTGTTCCTAATATTTTGTCCATCCCATGTATATAAATAGGGAGCACCTACCCCAATCTGAGGTCCGTAATAGCCTTTACAGGCTAGCAGGCTACAATAACTTTACTCAGCAGATGCCAATCATGACGTCTCTTCCCTTTCTTGGGGAGCTGATCTGGCCTCTATCAGTGTTGCATGTCTACAGTTAAACCTGGTTCAGTTCAACAACACCACAAACTACAGAGCCTCCAAAATGAGCATTAAAATAAACCACCACCTCTCTCAGACAGATTCAATAAAAGCATTATAATCCCCGTTAAAGGAGGATTCACTGCAGGGCTGCTATATTCTACTGCATTAGTCTTATCTAATGAAGTGGACAGTGAGTCCCAGCTTTTCCAAACACAATTCCTGCTGAGGCGTCTGTTTCATTCAGCGGTGATACTTCAACGTTATTACAACCTGACTGAAGGTTTGCTGTTCCTCTTCAGAAACCAACATCCTGCAGACGTTACTTTAATGAGGATTCTGCTGACGTAGAGACTCTGATGCTTTCTGCAGCCGTCACTCGTCCGGATGAGCTGAACAAAACATCATGAAAACTTAAAGCAGGCGTAGAGTTTAAATGAGCCACATTTTTAGTTTATTTATACAGACAACAAAGTATGACGGACACACACACACACACACACACAGTTATCTGTCCAGGGAGTCTCGTGATTGAAGG
>CAAKHC010014290.1:0-14154 GCA_901007825.1 Macroramphosus scolopax | reverse complement strand
TTTCTTTGTTTTTCTCCATAAAAGCTGTATCTAACTTTCCCCATCCATGTCTCTTTCCTTTCTTACCTGTCCATCTTTCCAGGAGCACCGCACTGAGATTGATGCCCGTGCTGGAACCTTCCAGGCCTTTGAGCAGTTTGGTCAGCAGCTGCTCGCGCAAGGCCACTACGCAAGTCCCGAGATTCAGCAGAAACTAGAGGCTCTGGACCAGGAGCGTGCAAACCTGGAGAAGGCTTGGGTGCAGCGCCGCATGATGCTGGACCAGTGTTTGGAGCTCCAGGTAACTAAGTGTTCAGGGTCCCAGTCAGAAATGGTCATTACATCGTCACTAACAGCTGTCTGTGTCCTTCCACTGACTGCTAGCTGTCTGTTTCCTTCACCAGCTCTTCAACAGGGACTGTGAACAGGCCGAGAACTGGATGGCAGCCCGTGAAGCCTTCCTTGCCAGCGACGACAAGGGAGACTCCCTGGACAGTGTGGAGGCCCTCATCAAGAAACATGAAGACTTCGACAAGGCCATAAATGTGCAGGTCAGTGAGCTGGTTCACTCTTCAGAGAACGCTTTGAACAAGATTGCTACTCATGACCTATATGTTAACATCAATGTTGTTTTGCTTCACAGGAGGAGAAAATTGCTGCCCTGCAGTCATTTGCTGATCAGCTGATTGGAGCTGATCATTACGCCAAACCTGAGATCTTCAACCGTCGCAATGAAGTCCTTGACAGGTAAGAAACATTTCCATCTTTAATGGAGACATGCAGGTGAATGATGTACAAGTTTGACTTATCAGAAATCAGTGCCAAAAATAAAAAACATGCTTTTAAATGGTACATTTTGAAAGGTGGCGCCAGCTGAAGGCCCAGATGATCGAAAAGCGCTCTAAGCTGGGAGAATCTCAGACTCTGCAGCAGTTCAGCCGCGACGTGGACGAGATAGAAGCTTGGATCAGCGAGAAGCTGCAGACTGCAACTGATGAGTCTTACAAGGACCCGACCAACATCCAGGTACACGTGGTTTCCACAGGCACAGCACTTCTATTGTCAATTATATTCAGAGAAAGTTTATTTGGAGAAAAGGTCTGCATAGTCTTGATTTAATGTACCTGCATTATTTGGGTTAAAGAATATTAACCATCAGTACATTGAATGTTATTGAATCTCTAGAGTTGTGTTCATATCTTGTTCAGTGAATTATCACTGACGTCTGGTGGGATTAAAAAAAAACGCTAATCTGTTTTGTCTTTGACCGAACCTTCTAACTGTGTCAAACCCCTCCCTCTGTCCTGTCTAAAGACTGAATTTTTCTCTCACTCTTATGTTTTTTTATAGCTGTCCAAGCTGCTGGTAAGTTTACGTAGTGTGTTAGCTGACTAACAACCGAGCAGGTTCTCCTCCATGTGTCCACGTCTTTGCTCTGTGTTTAGACACGACGTAGAACAAGCACTCCGTTCATCTTGAGTTTGTCCCTCATCAGCACTGTTGAGTGCCGGCTTCTTTTTTCCACTTGGGTTTTTTAATTTGGTTCATTTTAAACCAATTGTGCTTTGTTGATGTTTATATTTTGTTCTAGGTGTGGTTGTGTCATCAACAGCTACTAGCTGTTGGCTGTGGCTTCCATTTTTTTAATTCTTCCTTAAGGGTCAGCTTGAAACGTGCTTCAAATGTTTGATTCCCTAATTGAATCCACAGTCAAACCGTCCTTGAAATGAAACAGTGAAAGTGTCATTAGAATCATTCTAATGACACTTTCCAAACATTGATGCTGACGTATCATCACTCAGAGCATCTCTTAGGTAAGTCAAGCAAGTAATGAAGGTCGATACAAACATGAAGCACCTTTTCAAGTGGCCCTTCCTTCAGTAAGTCACTCCTGTTGCAGATGTTTTCTACACTGCCATGTTCTGCACTTGTTTGTCGTGTGTCTGTCCGTGTTCGACACATCGTCTGCCATTCGCTGCGTCTTGTGTTGGTCCTTTTTTTTTTTTTTACTTTCTAGGTTTTGCAGCTGCACAATAGAAAATAGCACACATGAATTCACATTGTCGTCCTCGTAATGCTTCAGATGAAATGTTCAGGTTAATGTAAAGGCTGCACATTGTTTAAGCCTGAGTGTAAGTATGAGAGCTGTTAGAAGTGTTGAACGTCACATCATATATAATAAGTTTCTCATGCTGCGTGCTTGTTCCGCCCTGCCTCTGTCTGTGCCATCAGAGTAAACATCAGAAGCATCAGGCATTTGAGGCCGAGCTGCATGCCAACGCCGACCGAATCCGAGGGGTCATTGATACGGGTAACGCACTCATCCAGAGAGGAGCCTGCGCTGGCAGCGAGGACGCAGTCAAGGTATGTTAATTATGTTTGTATACTGGGTTTAAACTATTATTATATTATATCGGGAACTAAAGCTTCACCTCAACAGACCGGTTGCCTTGTAAGATACTATTCCTGTGTCCATTCACTGAAGCTAGAGGAGAGTTCCAACGTTTGAAATGTCCCGTCTGTGTTGACGGATCTTGAGTCCTTTTATCTCTCTGTGAAGACAACCGAGTTTTCTTCTTCTTCCTAGGTTCGCCTGAATGCTCTGGATGAGCAGTGGCAGTTCCTTGTCAACAAATCTGCGGAAAAGAGCCAAAAACTCAAAGAGGCCAACAAGCAGCAGAACTTCAACACAGGCATCAAGGACTTTGACTTCTGGCTTTCTGAGGTGACGATCTCCACACCAGATGAAAGCACAGACACACAGATGGATGAAAGAGCTGACGTATGTTGTGTTTTTTAGGTGGAGGCCCTTCTTGCCTCTGAGGATTATGGTAAAGATCTGGCCTCAGTCAACAACCTTCTGAAGAAACACCAGCTGCTGGAGGCTGATATTTCAGCCCATGAGGTACAGCGGAGCAAAGATATGTAAAGATATAATACTGTTAAAACAAGAAAACAGACTCACTGAGCTCCTCTGACTCCCTCCTCTCTCCAGGATCGTCTGAAGGATCTGAACGGCCAGGCCGACAGCCTGATGGGCAGCAGCGCCTTCGACACCACACAGGTGAAGGACAAGCGGGACGCAGTCAATGGACGCTTCACTAAGATCAAGTCCATGGCAGCTGGCCGTCGCGCTAAACTCAACGAGTCCCACCGCCTGCATCAGTTCTTTAGGGACCTGGATGATGAAGAGTCTTGGATCAAGTAAGAGTTCGATCTGTTCATTAAGGGAATAACAAAGGGAGATGAGTGCCTCTTTTCTTTCTTCATATATGGGAAGACGACATAGACCTAATTTCTGCCTCGACCCCGCACAGAGAGAAGAAGTTACTTGTGAGTTCGGAGGACTACGGACGTGATTTGACTGGAGTACAGAATCTGAGGAAGAAGCACAAGAGGCTGGAGGCCGAGCTGGGAGCTCACGAGCCTGCCATTCAGGTAAAGAAGTCTTCCGTTCATCATGTGGAGGTTTTCTACTGTGCTTGGTGCTCATTGAACCATTTTTGTCGCGTGTGCTCCCAGTCGGTGCTGGACACTGGGAAGAAGCTGTCTGATGACAACACCATCGGTCAGGAGGAGATCCAGCAGAGGCTCGCCCAGTTCGTCGACCACTGGAAGGAACTGAAAGACTTGTCTGGAGCAAGGTAGGCCCGCGGAGCTACACTGACGAACACTCAGGTGGACACAGGTATGTTAATGTGTCTGTCTTCTCACAGGGGACAGAGGCTGGAGGAGTCGCTGGAGTACCAGCAGTTTGTGGCGAACGTGGAAGAGGAAGAGGCGTGGATAAATGAGAAGTTGAATCTAGTTGGGAGTGAGGACTACGGAGACACACTGGCTGCTGTGCAGGTGCTTTTCAGTCAGACAACATAACTCCACCTTGACATACGCTGTCTTATAATGCCATAAGTAACTATGAGTTTCTTTCCTTTTTGCCAACAGGGCTTGCTGAAAAAACACGAAGCATTCGAGACCGACTTCACCGTTCATAGAGACCGAGTCAACGACGTGTGCTCTAATGGAGAGGAGCTCATCAAGAAGGTGACAACTGTTTTGACTTAATGCACATCGATGATTATTCAGTTTCTCTTAAAGCTTACTAAGATGCTCGTGCTTCCAATAGAACAACCATCATGTGGACAACATTAGTGCCAAGATCTCAGCTCTGCGAGGCAAAGTGTCTGAGCTGGAGAGGGCTGCAGCTCAGAGGAAGGCAAAGCTGGATGAGAACTCCGCCTTCCTGCAGTTCAACTGGAAGGCTGATGTGGTGGAGTCCTGGATCGGTATGAGTTTATCTTTTGTATAAGAGCAGTCTCTTTCCAGATCATTACTTATTACTGGACGGACTAGGTCTCTCTAGGACTCCCATACTTTGAAGGGCTTTTCATTGTATAGCTTTTTCACTGCTTTTTACTATCTTGTTCATCCGCCTGACCCGGTGACCTTTTAACCTCTTGATGTGATGTGTGTTTAGGTGAGAAAGAGAACAGCCTCAAGACCGATGACTATGGCAGAGACCTGTCCTCCGTGCAGACTCTGCTCACCAAACAGGTACTCCCTCCTCCCAAACACTTCTCCATCTCCTCTGAACTCGTATGCTTCTCTCTCCACTGACGGGCCTTTCTCCTCTGTCTCTCTGCAGGAGACATTTGATGCCGGTCTCCAGGCTTTCCAGCAGGAGGGCATCACCAACATCACCGCTCTCAAGGATCAGCTGCTGTCCACCAAACACATCCAATCAAAAGCCATTGAAGCTCGTCATGCTGCCTTGATGAAGCGCTGGAACCACCTGCTGTCCAACTCAGGTGCTCGCAAGAAGAAGCTTCTGGAGGCTCAAGAGCACTTTAGAAAGGTAAAGGGGTCCGGGAGGGTTGTCTGCGCGTGTGTTTGTGTGTTTCATGTTTGTGTCTGTGTGAGTGTGTATGTATGTGGCAATATCAGTAAACAGAATCTTTTCTAAGGATCTTCTTTGATTACTCACCCAAGGTGGAGGACTTGTTCCTGACCTTTGCCAAGAAGGCATCAGCCTTCAACAGCTGGTTTGAGAACGCAGAGGAGGACCTGACAGACCCAGTGAGGTGCAACTCCCTGGAGGAGATCCGGGCGCTGCGTGAAGCCCATGAGGCTTTCCGCTCGTCACTGAGCTCAGCTCAGGCAGACTTCAACCAGCTGGCTGAGCTGGACCAGCAGATCAAAAGCTACCAGGTGGTGTCCAACCCCTACACCTGGTTTACCATGGAGGCCCTGGAGGAAACCTGGAGGAACCTGCAGAAGATCATCAAGGTCTGTACATCAAACACCTTCTTCTCAGATCCAGCTTTTCCTGATAGCTACTATAGATCTTTCGTTTACACATTTAAATATAACATATATATTACAATTATATAGAGTTTGTCTGGTGAGACCTGTGATGTTTCTGTCTTGATATCTGCTATAGGAGCGAGAGCTGGAGCTGCAGAAAGAGCAGAGGAGGCAGGAGGAAAATGACAAGTTACGTCAGGAGTTCGCGCAACACGCCAACGCTTTCCACCAGTGGCTGCAGGAGACCAGGTACACCTTTGTTCCTGCGGAGCTTTATGAACTGAATGAATCACTGCTTCATTATGAACTGAAAGGAAAAATTAGATTGACAAGTGTTTGGTAAAAACACGTTCACAACTTTACATACTGTTTTAGTATATTAAGTGTGGCCACTGTTTCATTGCCTCATAGTAATAACATGTATTCTTTTTGTCTCTCTCTCCTTTTTCTAACCCGCCCTCCCCTCTCAACCCCCTCCCACTTGGCGGCGTCTCATTGGTGCCCGGGATTACGACGCAAATCAGGACGTACCTTCTGGACGGGTTAATATCACCTTTTCTCTTTCTTTATTCAGACACGTGACAAATGAAAGGAAAAACCAACACTAAGTGTTTTTGGCTTCAGAACAGCTTTAATACACTTTAACAAAGAGTCTACTTCCAAACTGGAGGGATGAACCCCATTCTTTTAAAAGATAATCCCTTATTTGTGTTAATAATGGCGTTGGACAGCGCTGTCTAACACCTCGGTCCAAAATATGGGATTCCATTGAGATCTCATGGCAGAGAAGACCACAGCTAATGAATCCATTTATTTTCATACTCCTCAAACCATTCAGGTTTTCTCTTTGATATGTCACCTTTACGTTGTCTGTATGTGGGTCAAGTGTGTGTGTGCTGGTGGAAACTAAGATGAAATCAATGTCATATGTTGTTGTTTTTAAATATGTCTGTTTTCCATGTTCTTCTTTGTTGTAGATGCTTTTTATATGAATATTCTCTATTTTCTTCTCTGCTGTTCAATCCCTGGCCCTCACTCCAACTCTCTTTGAATAGCATAGCCTATCGACGGGTTATCTGTGTCTATCAGTACCAAGTTGCTGACGATCTTTCTGGAAGGTCAACCTCTTTTCAGTCTTGCTCTGGTTTCTTTTGCTTTTCCTCACCAGCACAGTGCCCTCAAGGCTGTGTGACCTCCGTGCACTCCAGTCTAAACACACCATGTTGTGCTCACAGCTAACATTCACCCAGTCCTCCGACTCACCCCATCTGGCTGCAGTCAGCACCGCGTTACCAGGAGACTGTCTATTTACCGACTGGTTTATGAGTGCAGGGTTTTCAGAGGGCTCAGTACTCCCTGGGTTCATATTTGTGAAAGACAGCTGGCAACACACACAGTCAAAGTCTATTTATTTCATAAAATAACATTTCTGATGTAGTCATAGGAACATGTTAATTAACATATACAAGTTCAAACCTTTTTTACAATGAAGCAGCTCCATTGTTTGAAATTGAAGCAACAAAGCTTAGCATCACTTCTTTAGTTGGATTCAGTTGGCAATCAGCCAATAGGACATTAGCCCAAACACTAGTTGTTGTTTCACAGATCGTTACTGTTGCCAGCTTAGAAGAGAAGGGGATGGAAACTGCTTGTATTCGGTGGCTTCAGCACCATTCATCGTCAGTAGAAGATAACTGACTATCATTCATGAAATACTAACTATCAGCTATCGGTCCTGCGTGCTGTAGCCCTAACCTGCATGGTTTGGGCCACCAGTGGACTGTTGGCATGAAGGAATTGATGAAGATCATTTAGTCACAAGCAAAATCTCACAACATAGGAATCTGTTTCTTTTGCACCTCCGAACACTCTCACGTTTCTCTTGAAATACAGAGTTATAGAGAATACACTGTCAGTCTCTCTTCTATTACAGTGCAGTAGTTTTCCAGACTGTACTCCTTCCTTTCTAATATCTCTTTGTTGGTGTCAGGTCGTGTATGGTGGAAGAGTCAGGTACACTGGAGTCCCAGCTGGAGGCAACAAAGGTAAACGTCACTATCACTATTGGAGATGATGAGCACTGCTGCTAGAAGTGTGACCCAGACCTTTTGTGAGCAGAGTTGGGGGTACACGCTATGTATCAGGATTTTTTCACGTGTGTTTATAGCGTAAGCACCAGGAGATCAGGGCCATGCGCAGCCAGCTGAAGAAGATTGAAGACTTGGGTGCAGCTATGGAGGAAGCGCTTATCTTGGACAATAAGTACACGGAGCACAGCACAGTGGGGCTGGCCCAGCAATGGGACCAACTAGACCAGCTGGGAATGAGAATGCAGCACAACCTGGAACAACAGATCCAGGCCAGGTACAAAGCCTCACAAGAGATGCTTCTCGTCACTGGGTTGGTCTGGGGATCGCAGACAGTGATGTAATGTTGGCCACTCTTTATTTTCCAGGAACACTACAGGAGTGACAGAGGATGCTCTAAAGGAGTTCAGCATGATGTTCAAGTACGTGGTTGTGACCCAACTTCAGTTCCACAGGTTTATTCATCCTGTCTGACCAAGTCGCATCCTCACCTTCACTTGTTTATCTGCAGACACTTCGATAAGGAAAAGTCTGGCCGTCTCAACCACCAGGAGTTCAAGTCATGTCTTCGTTCACTGGGCTACGACCTGCCCATGGTGGAAGAGGGAGAGCCGGATCCTGAGTTTGAGGCCATCCTCGACACTGTAGATCCCAACAGGTCAGTCACATAATGAAGGAAATTACACCGTTTGAATAGTAACCTGGTTAATCTGTGCATGCAAAATACTCTTAATAATCTTAATGTAGGAAGCAGAACACTGTTGTATATTGAAATGCCTATTTAACTTATATGTTGTAAAAACGAAGACCAATTGATGAGCGTAAGTGGACAGTAGAATCTGCATCGGACATATAAATGTCTCGTTCTAACCTGGTTAAAACAAAACGATTCTTAGTTTCAGGGGATTATAAGCTATTGGAAACATTTTGAATATCATATTCCAGTTCTGCCACAGACCATCTACACACTGAACATTTAACTGTGATTGATGGTTTGTGTAGTGTTTATTTATGGCTAACTGTGAGGATTCTATCTTTGCAGGGATGGCAACGTGTCTTTGCAGGAGTACATGGCGTTCATGATCAGCCGTGAGACAGAAAACGTGAAGTCCAGTGAGGAGATTGAGAGCGCCTTCCGGGCTCTCAGCACGGAGAACAAGCCCTACGTGACTAAAGAAGAGCTCTACCAGGTCAGATGTGTTCACTGCTCACTCTCCGAGTCTGTCACTGTGAAATCCTTTCGGAGGTCTAACTGTTGCCTTTGTCATTTCAGAACCTGACCAAGGAGCAGGCAGATTACTGTCTCTCGCACATGAAGCCGTATCTCGACAGCAAGGGCCGCGAGCTGGGGTCAGCTTTCGACTTCGTTGAATTCACCCGCTCGCTCTTTGTCAACTGATCTCTCGCCCACCAGTGACCAATCAGGATGCGCTTCTCCCTACACACACAATTTAACACGAACACAGCTGAAACTGCATGACCGTCACTAGCAATATTCACTACTAACAACTATCTGTACTCTATGTATCTTGCTCTACCCTTAACTCTTTGTGCTTCTCATGATAGCATAGTGGTCTGTTTGCATTTGAATACAATTGTCTTAGTTGTGTTAGCTTGTGCTTCAATCAATTGAACGCCTAATAGTGACAGTAATGTTGAAACAACACCTTAACTGCAGTGTGCTTTAATAAACGCTACTGGTTAGAACTGGAAACCTTTACTGTTTGACTTATTTCACTTACACACTTCAATTGTAAAAGATTTAAGTTTTATTTTTAAAACAACAACAGGCACAACTGCTGTCTTCATCCGTCCAGCATCTCATTCTACCATTTGATTGGCTATCTGCTCCAGCAGGCTGCTCTCTGTTGGCATCTGCCCCGTCAAATCGGTACTCAGCTGCCATACGCCAACGGTCCCGTCAGTTCTCCCCACCGCCAGAAGGTGAGGGTTCTGACAGTTGAAGGCCAAACAAGTTGCAGCCTGGCCAGACTCTGCCTGGTCAATGGTGGCCGCTGGCCTCAGGGAGCTGCAGCCCAGGTCGAATATTTGCACCTCACCTGGAGGGTGGGACAAGTACTGGTTATATATTTCAGCTTGAGAATTCAAGGCCCAAATTTAGTAAGAATAATTCATCCATAATCTGACTAGTGATTTTTAAGTATGTATTTCTGATGGGTTGATCTATACTGATCCCAACTGTTATATCATGCATAGCAAATCTTTCTCCTCATCCTAATTTAGTATTTGACGTAAGATCCAACAATGAAGCCACATTTTCCTGAAGCAGTCAGTTCACTACCCATTGGTTGCTTTACCTTGTCCTGTAGCTGCGGCAAAAACCAGCGGCCTGGTTGGAGACCACTGCACCTCAAACACGTGAGACTCAGACACTCTGAGTGAGAGCAACGGGTTGGTCTGGAGCAGAGAGTAGAGGTGGGCCATACCGTCAGTCCCTGCACTTAGAAATAGGTTCCTAAAAGAAAATAAGACTACTGAGTAGCATTGATAATTTGAGTACATAAACTATAGTTGTAGCTCAGTGAGCTGAGTCTTGTGTTCACCTGTGGAAAGGGGAGCAGTGTATTGAGTGGATGGGGCCACTGCTAGGCCTGAACGAGAAGACAGCCGGGGCTCTCAGTGGCAAACTCTGACTCTCTAACAGCACTGTGGCCAGCTTCTGGGAGGAGAAGGAGCATCTAAGTAGCAAGCCTCCCTCTGAGCCCACCAGGAAAGTATCCAAGTCCGACGGAGAGAGAGCCAAGGCGGTGACACCCACAGAGTTGCTGCCTCGCGCCTGCAAGCATCACAAAGCGGCTAACATCAGCTGGATGAAAAACCAATCTTATTTGGGTATTGTCACACACATACTTCTGATTGTTCTCCACTTAATCCTTTAGAATCTATGAGAAAACCTGTTGACTCGCGCCAGCTCGATGGTGATTTTTTTTTTTCTAAATGACACTATTCACACGGAGCCTCACCTTGAAGCTGCCACTACTGCTGTGGGGAACCTGCTGGCGTGAGAGGGCGTAGGCTTCATTCAGGACAAACCTGCCCTGCTCTGAGTCCACCGTCCACAGCAGCACCCGTCCTCCTGAGCAGGCACTCAGCACACCGAACTCTCCCTTCTTCTGCAGGGGCACCCAGGCGACCTACACACAAACAATACATGGGGTCTTTTCAGCCTCCTATCAGACAAATTAAGAACAGTTTGACTCTTCCAGTTAACATATCTGTCACTCATCAATTATCAGATTAAATCAGTGGTGGATCATGATGATCTGATAATAGGAGTAGCTTCAATAGAAAGTGTGTGCATGGACCGACCTGATAAACGGGCTCTCTGTGGCTGTCTGCAATCATTCCAGTTTGAGCCAGAACTGGGTCCTTTGTCTGACTGGTGTCCCAGATCATTACCTCCCCACTGTACAGACCACCTGCAGCCACAGCAACACACATACGATTTACACTCAGCTTCAGTCCACTGAGGTACTGTGATACTAAAAAAACATGCACACACACTCAGGAACAGTTTGAGAACCCAGACAGAAAGTGTACCTGCAATGAGGGCGGGCTGCTGGGGGTGACAGCACAGAGCAGTGACTGCTGTGTGGACATCTATGACCATATTAGCTTGTTTGGGGCTCAGGTCTCGACGTTCAAGGTTCCACGTGCAAACATAGGACTTTTCAGTGCTCCAGTCACCATCGACAATCCTGCCAACCAAAACCACACAGACCACATCAATGGTCCACAAAATCTTTTTTAGGAGATTTGAGGTCACGTATCACTATCATTGTTACTACTAGTGTGGGGTGAAACATACCGACCATAGGCACAGGTGATCACTGCGCCAGTACAACTCCAGGACACGCTAGTTACATGAAGACCTCTCTCTTCTGCACTGGGATGTTGAAGTCGATGGAGGCATGAAACCTGCAACCATGACAGACTAGTCAAATACACAGAACTCTCACCATAAATAGGTGAAATTCCAAAACATTTAAGTTGGATGTGTTTAACCTGCTTACCATCTGATTGTGATCATCCCAGTTTACCTGGAACCCATCAAAAGCATGACTTCTGGCATTTCTGACCAACTCTCTGATGACCACGTCCTCAACCCGGTGCAGGAAGCTTTTCAAGCCGGGTGACTGCAGATCGTCATGGTGCTGCTGGAGGAGCTGCTCCGCTGCGTGGTCCTGGAGCTCTGTCTGGGTACAGCTGACGGTTGTGGACACAGTCTGTACCCCTGTTTCAGCTCTATGTAGCACTCTGGTCTGACAGCCTCTCTAAACCACAGATATTTTGTTTTGTGAGTCATCCGCCTTAAACAGGTCTCAAATAAACACATTATTATGATTTTTGTTGTTGGCCATCCACAGGTTATTATCTTGTAGTGTAAAGTTAGATCTCTGATTTCAGCTCTGTGTTCGGTTATATTTCCCAGCAACACCTGAACGTCCATGTGTCGGCTGATGTTGGCTTCAACTATGCTAGCTGAAAGAATACATGACATATGCAGGTAAAGGTAACATGTACATTGTCTTTCATGCTAACAGGACATTTTTGGACTGTGTTGACTCTGTTGCTCTAACGTACCGACTCCTGCCCCGACAGCTGAGATTCTTTCCACGATGACTGGATAGTCACTGAGGCGAGGGCTTCGTCAGTAAACATGACAATGATGCTTTTTAGGATGAATATTGATATTTACTAGTTAAAGTAACTAGCATTAAGATTGATAACAGACTGGGTCGAATGCTGACTGCGTGTGGCGTATCACACATCAGTAACTTGTTTTATAGCATCTTAGCGTTTAACACTGGAGCCATTTTTCCAGAATGCTAACGTTGCCTTGGTTACCGAGCGGATGTATGTCGCAAAATGGAACTCTTCCTTGCCTTCTTCTTTTGATGTTTTTGGAAGTCGGCTTCTTGGCGCATTAGCGCCACCTTCTGAAATGGGGTGTGGACCAGAATGAGTCTTAGAGGATAAGGAAGGTATTTTTTAACCTGGGCCCTATTTCCCCATGTGGTCACTTTGAAGAATGCGCCTACTCAGCTGAGCAGCCTCCTCAGCGTCTTTATAAGAGAAAAAGAATTGGCCTAATCATGACCATCAAGCCTGAATATTAAACAATAAATGTAATTCCAAAGGGTTATTTGAGAGCACATGCTAGAAAGAAAACAAATGACTATAAAAAATATTGCAGTCAACACGTTATTAGTATAGTTTGGTCGGTATTGCCTGGAGTTTGTCATTCTGGTGGACTGTGTATGGACACTGAAGTTTTTAAAACAAAGACTAAGCACAAATTTATATATAATAAAGAGCTAGTTCCTTGAAATCAGTGCAGATTGTTTTATAATGTAGTACAGTCATGCTCAGGATTAACTGCACCCCTATGACCCTGAAGTGTGAAATGTAAAACTGTCAGAAAAAGAATGAAAGAATGGAATATGATTGGAATTGTGTCTATCCAATAAAGGGCATGTTCGTTTTGTATTTAAAAGTGATGCTTAATGAACATTAGTTACTCAATTAGAATCTTCAGAGAACCCTTATGGACCTTTCTCTTTGGGTTCGCTTGGGGGTTATTGTTGTGCAACCTCCAGAAAACCTTTAGGAAAAGTTCCCTGCAGGTTCTGCTAAGGTTATAAAAAATCTCGTTAACCATCTAAGAATGTTCAGGTCCCTGTAGGTTCTATGAAGGTTGGGAACGCTTCCATTACGTTCTCAAAAAGTTAAACAACATATAACCTTCAGAGAACCTTTAAGACACGTACCCTGAGGGTTGGCTGTTTGCTTGGCTGTAGCTGTCGCGGATGTACAGACAGCGTGCTGGCTGGGACAATAGTACTTCCTGTTGCTTTCTAGGTTGCACTCCAGTGCTGAGGTGTATGACCGTCTCTGGAAGTTCCTAAGAGACTGCACTGAATGTTAGCGTGTACTGAAGGTTCTGGGTGACAACTTCCCTTTATCTCCACTTTGTCTGAGACAACTGTAATGATTTGGTAAACAGACGTTAACGAGAGATGCTAGTTAGCTGTTAGCTCAATTGACAAAATGTAATTCCTTTTGGAAAGATATTTCATTACTTTACTCGCCAATTTCCTTTACACTTTACGCCGCTACAGTTGCAGCTTGAAGAGTCATGCTGGTCTTAAAAAATATTCTAAAGGTATTAAATTCAACTTAAGAATTTCTGTATATAGCCTGATATTGCTGGTGGGGAACACAGGAGTACCTGAAGAAAACCCACATGGATATTATTGTTCTTTGCACGGGAAAAACATGCAAACCACATGGAGATTATGTCCTAGCCCAGGCCATAATCAAGTTCATTCTACTCCTGATTCACTTCTTCCTCTACAGCCTACAACACACGCAACAGAGCACTTCTTTCCCCTGCTATGTATACACAGAAAATTATTTTCAAGGTCACAATTACTTTATAATTATGGCCTTATCTTATTTAGAAATAATAATTGACAATGCCTTTTGAGGTTTCTGTAGATGTATGTTTTACAATGGTGTTGTTTGTTTTGCAACGCTGGAACATCTATATCCAAGAGTGACCTAATATCTTGTTTTAAAGTACCACCTTTCACCTTTGAAGCTTTTCAGGAGGTCATCTTATTCAATGTCCTGAATCAAAACATTACCCTGCCAGATTGTACATGTGTGAAGCACCTTGACCATGAATGAACAAGTCAATATATCTCGTATTTTACAGATGGGTTTTATCTCTTTCAATGCCAGTCGGTGTCACTATACAAGG
>CAAKHC010014288.1:0-12656 GCA_901007825.1 Macroramphosus scolopax | reverse complement strand
CAATGATGACTTTGACAATGATGATGACGATGATGAGTTTGATAATGATGATGACTTTGATAATGATGATGACGATGATGACTTTGATAATGATGATGATGATGATGATGATGATAATGATGATGATGATGATGATGATGATGATGATGATGATGATGATGATGATGATGATGATGATGATGATGATGATTTGTAGTCATATAATGCATGAAGCCAATGACTGCGCTTCATATTTGTTGCTGGTGAGTCTGACTTTTGGCAGAAGCAGATTCACTTCTGAGGAAACAGGAAGTATTTACCTCTCTGATCCGTGGCTGCCATATGTGTGATGTGTTGAGTGGAAGACTCCAGTTCCCATAAATCTCCTCTGCAGAGAAAACAATTTCATCACTAAAATCATGCTGTTGTTAAATCACACAAACAGATGGACAGGCTGTCTCACCCTCACTGGGACATCTCCAGCGGTCCAGACTGAGAATCGCTTGAGCAGGAATAAGGAAGGCAAACGCACTGGCCTGAAACAGAGGAAGTCTGCCCGGCAACAACATGTTTTTATAAAGTCCCTACTTCTGTCGGGAATGTACATAAAAAATTAGTCCCCCAGTGTCACCCGACTCCCTCAATCTCACCTGACTCCCCAAGTCTCACCTGGCACCCCCTCCCTATCTCACCTGACTCCCCCAGTATCACCTGATTCCCCCAGTCCCACCTGAATCTCCCAGTCTCACCTGACACCCCCTCCCCATCTCACCAGACTCCCCCGGTATCACCCGTCTCCCCCAGTCCCACCTGAATCTCCCAGTCCCACCTGACAACCCCTCCCCATCTCACCTGACTCTCCAGTCTCACCCGACTCCCCAAGTCCTACCTGAATCTCCCAGTCTCACCTGACACCCCCTGTCTCACCCAACTACCCCAGTCCCACCTGAATCTCCCAGTCTCATCTGACACCCCCAGTCTCACCCAACTACCCCAGTCTCACCTGACGCCCACTGTGGTCTGAATAAGGGTGGTGATTCCCACAGTGGTAAAAATGGTGCCAATTAGCTGACTGATGGTGCTCTGGTCTTGACCCACACACATCGCCTCAGCCAGGAGGAATGGTACGGCTACAGTGCCGCTGAAACACGTCAGGTAGTGCTGAGAACAGGTGACAAATTAAAACAAGTGACATCAATTTCCTGCTTCCATCACAGGATAACGCACTCCCTGACTTGTCATTAGGACTTGTTCTTCATGGTTAACCTTCACTAACATGTCAGCCCTGTCATCCCAGTCTAAACTCTGTCTGAACCCCTTCTTCCCAGTCTAAATCAGTTTTACCTGTAATCCCAGTAGAATGCACAGGTACCAGGGCGGGACATCCTCTATGGTATAAATCATATCTGAGTCCGCCCCCTGTCCCGGCGGTTTCATTTTTGTGTCTTCATCCATTGATACCTTCTTCTCGTCTGTTTTATGGCTCCACCCCTCTGCCTGAAAATCATGACTCAGATTAGACAGACAGACACACTTATTACTACAGGTATGAAGTAGAGATACTGTGATTGTGCAATCTTATTTTAGTAAAATTAATAGGACAGAACTACTCTTCTTAGTTCTTCTTATTTTCTTTGTTTCAAAGGAACGTAAAGTGTTCCTGTTCTTCACAACTGGAAGCTGCCCAATACAACCAGTTGGGATTCAAAGCCTCGCTAAAGGATGTAGCCAGTGTGGAAAAGAGGGAGGGAGGGGCAAGCACTGCTTTCCCTTTCCCCTCCGTCACCAGAACAAGATGGCAGCACTCGTATCTGAGATCTTTTGGTTTGATGTTTGTAATGTGTGAGGAAGAGGAGGCGCTCTGTCAAGGGATCCCTCTCCCAAGATGGACAGACCAGCGATAGATGTCATATGTTGTTTAGTGAAGTCATCAATCATATATACACTCCCCCATATCACCTGCCTCCCCACAGTGTCACCTGACCACTACAAGTGTCACCTGACCCTCGGTCTCACCTGACTCCCCTAATCCCATCTGACTCCCCATTTCACCTGACTCCCCCGTCTCACCAAATCTCGTCTGACCCCCCTGTCTCACCTGACTACCAGTATCACCTGGCTCCTATAAGTGTCACCCTACCCTCAGTCTCACCTGACTCCCCAAGTCTCACCTGACTCCCCTATTCTCACCCTCGTATCACCTGACTCACTGAAGGTAGTGGTAGGGTGTCATACCTATGCCACACCTTCGCTTAAATTGAGTCGATGATCATTATGATCCCAAGACAATAATCAATAATCACTTTACCTTACGGTCGTCTTCCATGTCTGACATCCTGAACGGTCGGCAGCAACTGTTGAGAAGAGAAAGAGCAGCGTCTGTGTGTGAGAGGGTTAATAATCTGTTGTTAATCTCTGCGGACTTTCACCTGAAA
The DNA here is from genome assembly GCA_901007825.1 of Macroramphosus scolopax. Classification (NCBI taxonomy): domain Eukaryota; kingdom Metazoa; phylum Chordata; class Actinopteri; order Syngnathiformes; family Centriscidae; genus Macroramphosus; species Macroramphosus scolopax. The sequence continues at coordinate 10,242 of CAAKHC010014288.1, read as the reverse complement.
CACACATTTCCATGTGACAAACTGCTCAGGTGTGTGAGTTGATATATGATCAGGGATTATTGATTATTACTGACTTCTGAGACACTGAACTTTTCTGCAATAACTTTAATAACTGATGTTGTCTGTTCTATTAATGATTAACTGCTGTGCAATAAACTTCATTGACACAGGTCACAGTGACACAAAGACAATGATTCACTTACATAAAAACATTTCCACTTCACCTGCTAATTTCTATCAGTCGTGTTGACTGAACGACCCACTGTTGAGTGTCCTGACGTCACATCCTACAAGGCGGTTTCATTGTGCGTCGTAGGTATCATAGGTCTCGTCATAGTTCAGAACTCCTACAACGGCTTTAAATCCCTTAAATATTTTTCTGATGTTTATTTCTTGTCCTTCCAGAAAACACACCCACACGCTGTCACAATGAAGTTCTTTAGAGGAGGAAATGTAAACTGAATTGAAATATATTTCAATGAACTGAGTTTTGTGTCCCCTTTATGTTACATATAATGGTTCTGATCATCCCCAGTTCACACCTGTTCAGACACCTTCTACAATCAGAAGCAGGTAACACATTGTCATTCTAATAAAAAACCACAAGTGTTGTTAGTTAACGTGATGTTAAATTGCTAACTCACCATGAGATGAATCCACTAAAAGCTAAAGATGCTAACGTAACGTAGTTCATAGCCAGCCGTTCAGAACTACACAATCATTGTAAAAATAATTTTGAGTGCATTGAATTTTGTTTTGACGTTAATCCTTACATTAGCTTTGACACTAATGCACATTGCAGGTAGCTCAATCGATACTGACTATTAAAGGTTTCTGTGACTGTTAATGAGGGTTAGGGGTATTATGACGACACAGACAGGTTGCCAAAGACAACACGGCTCCACCTCGAACAATGTTGGAAATATTTGGGACGATAAAAGAACACATCTCAATGCAGAACAACGTTCCAGACAACATTTAATGTAGAAATTTGACATATTCTACCTTTAATTTGACTGAAAATTCTCCTGTGAACAATCATTGATCAATAACAAGATTTTAGGGGCTTCACAGAAGCTAACAGTTACGAACACACTTAAACAAGAAGTCACATTCAGTTCACAAGCTCTGATATTTAAGTGCATAAAGTCACACGCACAAAGGGGCAGGGTCACATCTGTTTATACCTCTCTGGTGTTTTCTCCTTCATAAACTACCTGTCAATTACACAGTGCAGCTAAGCTAGGCTAACAGTTTAATTCGGACCGAAACAAAAAACTGATCGGAGGACTCCTGGGAGTCCTCGGATCTGCTGCAGAAGGTGATTGATTACCAATGACCAGTGTGCTGATTGAAGGACCCAAAATGAATGAGAAGGGATTGATCTGAACTGGGATCAATGGAAACCCACAGTCCTTCACAAAGTACTTTGATCAGATCAATACTGATCAATAGGTTTTCGTTGACAGCATCTCTATAAATATAAAGCCTTCACTTCAATAACTACTACTCATTGATTATGTCCATATCATTGATCATCAGTTGAAATATGTGAGCGAACGGCAGCGCAGGATTCTCAGCGTCAGCAGCTCTTCAGAGAGGCGGCGCTGCGGAGGGAGAGAGAGACAGGTGTCACTGATGATGTCGTTAGACGTTGTAAATCAATCATGTCACATGATCTCTTAACCGAGTGTTTCCTGTTCAGCAATGAGGTCCCTGAGTCACTACAGCGCAGTATATTTACATTGTTATGGGTTAGACAAAATAATACACGCAGGAAACCTCTCAGCCTATCAGAATGGTTTGTGAATTTCAAAATAAGAGCACGAAGATCTCATGATAATAATTGGTTGAATTGACCTCATCGGTCACTGACTGATGTTCAGATAAAATGTTTGTTTCCTCCCACTGTCACTCCTCATTCAAGTTTTTGATTAGGATAATGGTGGACAGAAGAGATCCCTGCCTGCAGGTGTGACTCAGGAGCTAGAGTGGCAGTTCCGTAATCTGAAGGTTGCAGGTTCAATCCCTGTACTCTCCTGGTGAGTCATCAGTGAGTGAATGAGTGAACATTGTAAAATGCTTTGATTTACACTAGAAAGGTGATATACAGGTTCAGCGGTCGTACGTTGTATCAGTCAACGCCGTCTGCACTCACAGTGCCTCTGAACTAAAGAGTGTTTAAGTTCTCTTACTGTTGACACTCGGAGAAGCCATCTTGGATTTTGAAGTTAAGAGGGCAGTTTCCTGGTGGACAGCGAAATAAAGAACCTAATGAAGGATAAACATCAGTGGGATGTTTTTAATCCAGGTGCACTTTTCTTTTTCTAATGAATTTCTTAATTTCTCTCGAAAACGATTGCAGTTGTTGGCTCGATGATGAGATTCACACATTCACACCCTGCACACACACACAAAGTCTGGTGATCTTCTACGAAGACAATACTGCTGGCGCTCGCAGAAACAACGACAGGGGAAATACTGTGACGGACCATCATTGATCAATATCACTGTAGGCGGCGCTCTTATCTCGATGTTAACCTGCTGCAGAGCAGGTAAGATCTTCAGCATCGGCTACCATGGTGATAGTCTCATATATTCAACTAGTTTGTATAATTGTCTACTGCAGACGCGTACTGCTCATGTAGTGAGAATTATCATTCCTTATATAGCGGACTCTAACTCCCACAATGCATCGTGAAGAGTGGATATGTATAACCGATCAGTAAATCCCATCATGCATTGTGACTGCGGGAGTAAATGAATTTGGAATTACGTTGGATTGTCCTTTAATTAGCCAGTACCCGTTTTTCTTTTCTGCACTTAAGCACCTTCTAGAACATCTGCCCAGCGTGGACCACGTTCCAGTTCAGGTGTTCTCTTATCTCAGTAGCACCGTTATACCAGTAAACATGGCTGCTGGTATTCAGGGTAAAACCAGCTCTGGAGACCAGTTTACCAAACATCTGTTTGCAGGTGACAAAATCTGACAGTGAGGCTGCCGAGCCGTGCCGCCAGGAGTCCTCCAGGAAAATCAGCACAGAAGAATGATGAGCTCAAATGACGATGACGATTCAGATCAGTTTGACAATTTATTAATAGATTTGAAACATCAGAAAAATACATAAACACAGGTCAACTCTTCTCTTGTCCGAACACTTTTAGTTCAGAATCTCTGATCTGCAAACAGACGGTAAAAAGATTCCGACAGCTGAGAGGGAAAATCTACGATCATCTTCATCATCATCATCATCATCATCATCATCATCATCATAGCTGTCCTCATCTTTCTGTCTGCTGGGAGGAACTGAGACCTGAGACTCACAAACAGGGACTGAATGAGACCACACTGTCTCATCCAAACATCAGCTGATCGGAAGATAGTTCAACAGATGGTCAGGACCTGGTCTACAGGGACCTGGTCCAACTACAGGGACCTGATCCAGGACAACAGAGCCTACAGGGACCTGCTCCAGGACTACAGAGCCTAGATCCAGGACAACAGAGCCTACAGGGACCTGATCTAGGACTAACCAATCAGAGAACATGTGACATTGCAGTTAACCTAACTAATCATGTTTGTATTGATCATAACCAGGAGAGCGATCACAGCGAAGAAATCAAACACGAGACGATCGCAGACCGTCTGGACCGAACCGAATCCGTTCTGCCCTGTTTGTGACCCTCGGCCTCAGATTGGACAACACAGAGTTTCACAGTATATATTTGTCAGGGAAAGAAATGTTTTCACTTTCTTCACGGTCTTCAGAACCACAACCATCCAAACAGGAAGTGACACGTCAGCATGCAGGTTTCACACACACACACGCCGCCAGAAGGATGTAAGTCCAAGTGAAACAAACGTTACAGGGTAACATCCAATCACCTCAGTGATCCATCATTATCAGTCACCTCAGCGATTGACCATTATCAATTGTCCATTATTATCGATCATGTCTGTGTGCGGTCGATAAGAGCTAGCTTAGCTTAGCTCAGAGGTTAGACGTTTTGTTCCTCTATCTGGACGGATCGTGCTAGTTTAGTTTTATTTGTTAAAATATTGTTGATTGATTGGTTTAAATCATTCCATGGTGACTCTGAGTCTAATGACATCACTATGACATCGCAGAGACATGTCAAATGACATACAAACAACCCGAGGCGCCTGTAAACCTGCCACTGAAACTGAGAACCTCTGAAGAAAGAAGGCATGACAATAAGAGATAAGCCCCACCCCCTCAACACTGACAGGTAACCCACAAGCTCGGCCTGCTCCCCTTTTCTCCAAACAGAAAGACATCGTCCGTCTGCCTGCATCTGTCTCTGACAAACAGGTTTCAGTAAGAGGAGGAAGTGAAACAGACTCCTCCCATTTCTTTTAACGAGTAGGGCTGCAGGGGAAGGGGAGGGGCAAGAAGGGAGGTGTTTGCAGCAGGAGCTATTGCTACGTCTCGAACTGTGTGAGCAGCGCCCGGACTTCAGGTGTCAGTTGTTTGGCTGCGCTGGCTGCCTCTGCAATGGCGCGGCGGTACGGACCCTTCCTCTTCCTGTCGAAGCGTGACTGGAAGCTCTCCAAGAAGGGCGAGAGCTGGGAGAGCAGCAGGAAGGAGGTGGTGGGGGAGCCAAACCAAGAGACACGCGCCTCCTGTCGCACCGCCAGCCCTGTGTCGCCACGCCGTGCCACCGTGATGCCTAGCACGCGTGCTGGCCACCAGGGGAAGCCATAGATCTTCGCCCAGACGATATCCCCGACACACACCTTTCGACCGTCAGGGAGCAAACACTTGGACACCGACTTGGAGAAGACAGAGGAAGACGACGAAGAGGATGAGGAGGAGGAGGAAGTGGAAGACTTACGACGCCTTTTCTGTTCGCCTCCTTCCTCTTCCTCCTCCTCCTCCTCGCCGCCGGCCTGCGTTTCCTCACCGCCGACTCTGGAAAGAGAGGTGGCAGGGGAGGAAGCGGAGGGGTACTGAGGCACTGAGGAATACGAAGTGGAGGGAGGGGGGGCGTGGGGACAGAATGAGGGTGGGTCCCCAGGAGGAGGGAGGTCAACAGTCTCTGTTGAGCTGACCTCTGAGTGGGGGGAGTCCAGGGATGTGGTGGAGGAGGGGGGTGGAGCCTCTATTTCCTGCTCCATCCCCTCTTCCTCCTGCATCCCCACAGCAGCATCGAAAGAAGGGAGCACTGGGGCAGCAGAGGGGGGTGGGGCTTGGACTGGGTTCAATGTGGGAGCCAGGCTAGATGCCGGGTCGGGAGTTGATGAACGAGCACTTTGTTTTGGGGGGGAGGAGGAGCATGGCGCCTGACTGTCATCGGTACGATACCTTTGAGGTTTGAGGCGCATTCTTGGCGGAAGCGCTGTGTGGGAGCTCGGGCTGACGGCGTCGGGACTTAGGTGTTGCAGGCGGCGGGTGAAGTGAATCTTCTGGTTGTGGTTCTGCAGAGCGGCTGCTCGGGTCATAGCCTTGTTATGGTCCTGGTTCTGGTCTTTTGAACTGCGATGCGTCAACACTTCCGAGCTCCTCACAAGCTTTTTGATAACATGCTCGGCTTTGGAGCGATCCGCGGCAGAAACTTTGGCGAGAACCTTTTTAGAGTTCAGCTTCAGATGCATACGGCTGGATGAGGAGGACGATGACGGTGAAGATGAAGCCACAGCCCTCAGGACACGGCGAGACGAAGATGATCTTGATGATGTCGAAGACACACGTATCCCTGATGGTGTTCGTCCATCTGCGGCACTGCGCCCTCCCTTCTCATTACTCCTCAGGCGTTTAACCTCTGAGGAGATCGGCCCATCAGCCAGTCTCCGCCGGCGGGATGCCTCCTCGCCCCTCAGATCTACTGGGCCTCGCCGTGCCTCCCTGTGTCCGGCTGACGCTACTACACCTTTGCACTTGTCGCAGAGCACCTGGCGGGGGCGGAGCTTTATGGCGTTCATGATAGATGTTGGCTCCTCGCAGCGGTAGCGCCGCTTTGGCCGTCTGATCTTACGCGGTGGCGGCTGAGGTAAAGCCTGGCTGTAGGTGTCCCTGATGAACAGAGGAGGGGGGTATGGTGCCCCCTCCTGAAACAGCGGCGGCGGCTTGGGGATCCAGGGTTGAGGAGGAGGAGGAGGAGGAGGAGGGCTGATGACAACCTCTTCCTGTTTAGGGGATGTTTCCTTGTTTGTTTCTGGCTGAAGAGACAACGGAGGTCGTCTGAGGTCATCTCGTCTGGGAAACACTGTGATGGGAATTCCGTAAGGACCGAACCTAAAGACGCACAGGATGAGAAAGTAATTTGATTTTTCAATAACTTGAGAAAATAACACTGCTGCCAAAATAAAATGTCATCAATAAAACACCACAGGCAAAATAAAACGTCATCAATAAAATAGCCGCCAAAATAAAACGCCATTAATAAGACACGACCGCCAAAATAAAACGTAATCAATAAGACACCGCCAAAAAAAATGTCTTCATCGGTCTTATTCACAGTCTTCTTCAGGAAAAAGAAGCAATTAATGATTATTGATCAGCAACTTAGAGGCGCCATGTTTTTACCTTTTTGTGACGTCCATCAGAACCCCTGAGAAAACCTTCTCACCCAGGCAGAAGGACACCACTAGCGCGTCATCGATCACGTGGTCCAAGGAGACCCGAACCTGGGACCCGAGACTCAGGTCCTGCACACAGGAGAGCGGCAGACCATCAGGATCGGGCTCCCCTCCGGAGGACTTCTCTCCCGGGGGGTTGTCCTGCTTCACAGTGTCCCTCACCAGCTGTCTCTTCGGGGAAGAGTCTCGCAGGTCGCGGCCCGGCAGCTGCTCGGAGACCGCTGAATTTTTACCGTTAAACGTCTTCAGATCCCCGTCAGGGACAGACAGCCGGTCCGCAGTACCACCCAGCACGGCATCTATCGCGGTACCGGGCCTCGTCCCTGGTTCGATTAGAACCGTGTGGCCTCGGTCTGGGCCCGTGGTCTCGGTACAGTCCGTTGTCACGTTAGTGGTCGGTTCAGCCGGTTCCGCCAGAGACAGCCCAGCCTCCGTCACGGGCGGGGGAGCCGGGAAGGAGTGCAGGAAGACGGCGGAGGGCTGCGGGTCCACCAGGATGCTATCGTACGGCGCCTGCCCTGAAACGTTACAACCGCTTTCTGGATCTCCCGATACTCCGACAGGGAACCGGTCCGTACTAATCATGTCCACTACGTTATTTATCAGTTCCTCGTTCATGGCGTTATCACAGAGGGCTTTTCCCGCCGTGGACTCCAGATCCGGCCTGACATGGCGGCGTTCCTCCCCGTCCCCACCATCCCCCGGCCGAACGATAGAAAGCTCCACCACTGAGCCGTACTCCCATGTCCCGTCGGTCTCCAGTGAGGCTCCCGTATCTCCCTGTCCGGCTGTGCCCTGTTCCGGCGGGCCTTCGTCGTCCGTAGCCGCGGTTGTTGTTGTCGGAATCGCTGCAGCTCCTGGCTCAGCAGCCGCGGCCGCCATTTTCCTCCACTGTGCTGCCGAGCGTCGCATCGCCCCGCCCATCTGGTGACTGGCAGCTGCACACTCGCACTGCTAGTGGCTGGAAAGCCTATCAATCAAATTACACAATTAAGAACATCGTACTTGATTGGCTAATTCTGGCTGAGCGCATGACGCATCGAGCCGCCGCCAGGGACGTTCGTCTTTCATAGAAACAAACATGAAAGATCAGCCAATAATTGATCAATGAACCCTGATTTGGTAGACAGAAAAAGTATCGATAAACTAGTAGTCTCAGAAATTCTTATCTTATTCAAATGTTATCCAACTAATATCTATCTATCTATCTATCTATCTATCTATCTATCTATCTATCTATCTATCTATCTATCTATCTATCTATCTATCTATCTGTAGATATAGATATCTATAGATATAGATATATAGATATATCTATATATATTTGTTTGTATCTATGTATCTATATATATTCATATATGTATTTGTATATATATAGATACATAGTCCAAAACAGTTAATTAAGGAGTTGTACAACATATCATTGTTTTTTTGGAGGAGTTTTGTTTAGAATCATGTTTTATTTCATTCATTTGATATCAACTGAAGAGACAGTGGAACAAACCTGTGTTGAGAGTGTCACAACATGACGCAGCAGCTGGTCGCTGTGCCTCCAACACACCAGGAGAACACGGCAAACTGATTATATTGAGTAATTATCAACGAGTTGTCAGCACAAATGCATCACCATCAAAAAACAATCATCATCTTACAAAGCTGATAGTTCCTTAAACTTCTAAAAGCACAACTTACAATCACGTTTATTCCAAAAATAATTTCTGTTGTTGTTCGCTGCTGTTGTCAGTAGTTTCAGACAGCAGAGAAAACAAGTTTGTGAGGTTACTGCTTTGTGTTGTTGAAGTAACCAATAACTAGTGTTTTACTAGTGATTGTAAATTTCTCCGTCGTGAGACGAATAAAGGATTTCTGATTCTGTGATTAACTGACTGTTTCAGACAAACACAACAACAATCTTTTAGTATGATCACAGTTTTATTCTTTTACCTCCTGATCGAATCTTGGTTCTTCACTGATGCAGCTTTATTTCTACGTAATCAATCACTTATCATCAAAAATGTCAGTTTATTGATTAGTCTTGTTCACAAGATCTTAATGTTATTAATTCAGTTCAGTATGTCATTGGCTGACACTGTTTGATCTGGTGCGATCTAATAGGTCAGAGGGCATTAAGACCCGCCCCTTCCACTTCCTTCAGCTCTTTCAAAGATACGCCTTCCTTTGGGAAACCCTGGTCATCTTCAGCCGTCACACCATCATTCAAAGACACCGTCTGTTGGTGGGGGGGGCTTCTTCCAGACCTACAGACAGACGCAAATGGCAACAGTTAGTATAACACCCTCAAATCCTACGATATCAAGCTTTCTCCCCTTTGTCGTCTGTATTAGGTGACATGTATGCACTTTTTGCATCAATCAAAGAAACACTCAAATTTTGACATCAATGTATAGCGACAGAGTTTGCGTAAGGTCGCCGTACAGGGAGCAGGTTTAGTCAATTACCGGATGGGTTTTTATTTGCAAAGAGTCAAGGCTGAAACTGTGAACATGACTTTCTCCTTGAAGTGTTACTGTTTGCGGGTTAGCGACTAGTTTACACTGTGTGTCTCATATTGACAAGACAGGATTTACATTGGACTTAATGGACGGCCTCCCTGCATGTCGGACAGATGCTTAAGGTGCCTTGTACGTCCACATCAGGCCCCATGACAGTGTTGCTATGGGACATCGCAGTTTATCTGGAGTACTCTGATATGGAATGACTGTTAGCATTAGCAACACTGTAGCATCAATGCTGCTAGGGAAGGTAATTCACCATTTTTCCTCCACATCCTCAATGGTGTCGGGAAGCGGAACGTTCAGCGTCTCTGGCAGAAAGCAGGCGAAGCCAGCGGCCAGCACTGCTGCTCCTCCGTACACCACACTGGGCAGAGCAGGGAGAACCTGGAAAACAGAGGGCGGGAATATGCAAATGTTTGGGCAGAACGTGTCACTGAGCCCTGCCGATTTTTAACAGCTCACCCAGAGACTGAAGGCAGGATACATTCAGAAAAATGTATCTAACTCAAAATTGCATGGATGGTTTTTTTTTCAAAGTTTGTATGCGTGTGGAGGCACCAGAGATACAAGATAACAATCCAAATCCGAGCAAACGTGATTTTTTTCATAATATGGGCCCTTTAAGGTTCAGTTGGAAGACCAACACAGATCACATAACCACACCCACCCACACTTCAGACCTTCTCCTGTTCACATCACATAGATGTAGCAAGTTTTATGATGTAAATCACATAATTTAAGATTACAGGTGATTGATTTTAGTTGTTTACAACCGGATCAATGATGTCACCTCGTCGAGGATGAGGACAGCAGGTGCTGCCATGCTGCCAATTCTGGCCATGGTGGACACGAGGCCCATTCCCGTCTGCCTGAAGACACAACAGACATCATGCGATCAATATTCACAGATAGTTGATAGACAGTAGCAGAGGTGTCACTCCTGCTGGAGTAAAAATCCTGATATTTGTGAAACAAGTCTTTGAATTTGATGGTTATCACAAGTACGATGATGACAAAATAAACTCAGCTCTGATCAATCAATCAATCAATCAATCAATCAATCAATCAATCAATCAATCAATTTACCCTGACCATGTCATTAGACGGACATGGGGATGCGCAGGT
>CAAKHC010014287.1:0-50674 GCA_901007825.1 Macroramphosus scolopax | reverse complement strand
GTCCTCTTTAAACCAAGCCTTTATTTCCCTGTTGCTCAGTGGGTGTGCTTTAGTGTGTGTGTGTATGTGCGCTGCAGTATGTATGTGTGTGCTTCAGTGTGCGCGTGCTCTCAATATGTGTGTACGTGCTTCAGTGTGTGTGTGTGAGTGTGTGTGTGTGTGTGTCTCCGCTCGCCTTCATTCAGCTGCTGTCGGACTCTTCCTCTCCGGACTCTGAAGGTAAAAGCGACTTAAATCTTTATTTAAAGTGTCGTCGGGATGTTGAATGTTTTACTGAAGCTTTAGGAAACTTCAGGAAAGTTTCTGGGGCTGAAAGTTCCATTAAAGTTGCTTCATGTGGACTTTTATTCGCGGTCATTAGGAGACTCGGAGGAGAAAAAGCGGTGCGGCGAGAAACTCGCGTCAGTAAATGAAAACCGTTATTGAACATCTTTTACCGGAACGACCGAGAGAACAGAGATAATGAAGATTTAACCTTCACCCACCGGGAACCGCGTCAGTTCACACTTTAACAAGAAAACACGTTTTCAACCTGAAAAACGACATGAAACATTTTTTTAGTTAAAACGAGTTTCTACAAAGTCAAGTGAAGATTTTAATCTGAGCTTTATTAATAAAAGTTGAATGTCGGTTGAAGGATTTTTATCAAACAAAAAACATGTTTCAGTTTGTGATTCTTCTGACAAACGTCTCCATTTATCTTCTGAATCAACAACAAGCTGATCGATCCGTTTCTAATTGGTCTGATGTTTTACAGCCGGACGGCTTTTATTATCTGCTGACTGGAACGTTTCAATCAATCGATACAACTTTATTCTTCCATGAAGGCAATCTGATTAAAAACAGGAAGCTGAGAGTCTTCAGAGGAACAATGTTGGACTATTGGATCGTTTCCATTAAAATAAAAATATATAAATCCAATCGGCAGAAAGTCAGTTGAACATTTAATGTGTGTTCAGCATTTTGTTCAATAAAAAACATGAACTGAACTTGTGTTTAAATTGAAACTGATTTCATGACGTTTCATGACGGTCTGGTGTCTCCCGCAGGACCATGTCCCGGTGCAGCCGGACTCTCTGCTCCGACATGAAGGACTGAAGCTTGTGCGCTCCCTCCTGGACTCCTGTTGGACCTGCAGGCCATGGCTGACCCCGCCTACTTCGACCTGATCGCCAAACACTACAACTACACTGGCAAGTTCCGTAAGACGGAGCAGGACTCAGGTCTGAAGGCTGACTCTGTGGTCTTCATCATCGTGTGTTGCTTCATCATCCTGGAGAACATCCTGGTCCTGGCCACCATCTGGAGGACCAAGAAGTTCCACAAGCCCATGTACTACTTCATTGGGAACCTGGCGCTGTCCGACCTGCTGGCCGGAGTCGTCTACACCGCCAACATTTTGTTGTCCGGCGCCAACACCTACAAGCTGACGCCCACGCAGTGGTTCTTCAGGGAGGGCAGCATGTTCGTGGCTCTGGCCGCGTCCGTCTTCAGCCTGCTGGCCATCGCCATCGAGCGCCACCTCACCATGCTGAAGATGAAGCTGCACAACAATGGAAACACGTGCCGCGTCTTCCTGCTCATCAGCACAGTGTGGATGATCGCAGCGGTGCTGGGCGGCCTGCCAGTGATGGGCTGGAACTGCATCCACAGTCTGAGCAGCTGCTCCACCGTGCTGCCGCTATACCACAAGACCTACATCCTGTTCTGCACCACCGTCTTCAGCATCATCCTCATGGCCATTGTGGCGCTCTACGCTCGGATCTATGTGCTGGTGCGCACACGCAGTCGCAAGCTTGTCTTCCGCAAGGTGTCCAATGGCCGCGGCAGTGCAAGCGCCAACAGCAAGAGCTCGGAGAAGTCGATGGCTCTTCTAAAGACGGTCATCATTGTCCTGAGCTGCTTCATCGCCTGCTGGGCGCCGCTCTTCATCCTCCTGTTGCTGGATGCAGCCTGTGAGACACTCAGCTGCTCGATTCTTTACAAGGCCGAGTGGTTCCTGGCGCTCGCCGTCCTCAACTCCGCCATGAACCCGCTCATCTACACACTTACCAGCAATGAGATGCGCCGTGCCTTCCTCAAGACCCTGCTGTGCTGCACCGCCTGCCTCCGACCGAACGCCAAGTTCACCGGGCCCATCATGGGGGCGGAGTTTAGTCGCAGCAAGTCAGATAACTCCTCCCACCCAAACAAGGAGGAGGCGGAATATTTGCCAAGGGAGACGACGGCGGCGTCTTCTGCGAATATCACGTCCTCGTCCTAAAGGAGCGGAAGTGAAGCGGATGTACAGTGTTTCAGATGTAGAGTTTGTGTTTGTACAGGAAACAGGTGTGAACGCCACCAGGTGGCATCGTCGGGAACCTGATCAGGACTCACAGCACTTTTGGGGATATTCAAACTGGTAAAACTGGTAGCCAGTGAAGCCTCAGACAGAGGAGGTCCAGTCTGTATGAAGCTCACGCCTGCGACGTGCCATAGACTCACTTACGCATCACAGCACCTCCAGCGGAGCCGCCACTTCACCACAGGATCCATGTGGATCTTGGTGGTCCAGGTTCATCATGAAAACACACCTGAGTTTACTGAAGTAGACAGAAGTGAGCTTCATATTGAGTGTTATTGACCCTCGTCTGCACAAGAAGTAGCAGTAGAAGAAGACGCAGACGTCGTACTGACCCTTGAGGAGCCACTAGAACCTGTAGCGCTTAAAACTGTCCAATATTTAAGAAACAAATTAATTAATAAGTTCTTCCTTCCACTTTGAAACACACTCACGTGTGAATCCAGCAGGTAAGTTCAGAGCTCAGCTGCTCCTCAGAAACATCACAAGGATTAATTTCACCTCTCCAGCAGTTCTGATCGGGATCTGACCCGATTCTGATCAGGTTCCGATCACTCATAGAATACCTGCTGATACTGTGTTTGATCTGATACGTTCATTTACTGAACTCTTTTTTTAAAAATGTGTCTGACACATCTGTCAACTATTAAATGTTAAAATTCAACAACTTAATCTAAATACTATTGTAAATATTATTGATCATTGATCTGCTCGCAATTTGATTGTGACACCTGCAATTGATCCTCTGAAGAGAAGACATTATGAGCTCTGCTGCAACCAGCCACCAGGGGGCCTCTCACAGCATCCGTTTTTATATACAGTCTATGAATCAAATGCGCAAACCCAGAGACGAGTTTCTTTCTTTCTTTCTCTCATTCTTTCTTTCGTAGTTTCTTTCAGTCTTTCATCAGACTCAAGTCACAATTCTAATGACTTGCTCCTCGACTTTAGCACCGATGACTCGTCTGCTCACTTGTACCTGAGACTGTCTTGAGACTGTCCCGAGTGGTAGAAAATGATGCGCTCATGTTTTTTTTGGAAAAACATATATATTAAATCAGTTTACATATTCATGTAAATCATTCACTCTTTTGCAAATCATTTTCATGTACATACAAAACCACTGCGTAAAGAACTGTATGCCATTACACAAGCTACCAGGCTTAAAATAGAAGGTTTTAAACTAAATGTGTACATTTCCAAAATCTTAAGTGATAGTGATAATATTATTATAGTAAAACATAGTTTCACTATTTAAACCAGAAATCAAACTGTAAAACAGTTTATTTACATGTGACTCGACTTGTTTTTGTGACATTTTTCATCATAATTATACTTCTGATTGTAAAGTCCGGAAAATATAAATAAAATCTTTCTGTCAGTCGTTTTATGGTCGACAGACGTGAATGAGAAACGGATTCTCAGCTGGTGTCTACATCATCAATAATTCAAGTTACATTAAGAAAGGAGATCCGTGTTTTCACCGATCGATCAATAGACCGACTGCAGAGGTCTGATGAGATGAAACAATCTGCATGACTTCAGCCGACTGGTGCTCAATGAAGCAGATGTTTCTTTAATATCTGAAACACGTCTGCAGGAACTGTCAGAATGTATTTACCCCCATCAACCTGTGAATGTTTGAAACATCAGAAGCAGCTGAGGTCTGAAGTCACATGTTTCTTCTGTGTGACGGTTTTGTGAAAATGTAAAAGTTGTCGAAACGTCAGAATGTATTTTCTACTTCTTGTCCATGTTGTTGTCAGTAGTGACGTCAGTGTAGTCCAATTAATTTATATTTGAAACCAGGAAAAGAAGAATCAAGGCATTTTGTTTCTCAGGTTACTTTAGTGAACAAATATGGAAGCAAATGGCTGCCAGCAAAATAAATGAATGGAACAATTGAATGAAATCAATGGAACAAGTAATTAAATGAATGTTAGTTTTCTTTTACCTAATTGAGGTTCAGAGTTCATTATTCAGATCGAGATTACTTTCTGTTTTGCAAAGTCCTGGAGAAACATGTCAATCCAAGTGTTCTCCATCAGCTGAAGGAACAGCGACTACATGTTGTCACCCTTCTCTCATTAAATTGATCAACTCTTGATTTTTTCATATTGCTGCTCAGAATGTCGTTGAAACATTTCCTGTTTTTATCATCACAACTTCTTTTGCCATGTGACCTTTTGCAGGTATGAAATTCTGTAGAGATCAAACTCCGTTACCATGGTGACCTGATCGATTTAATCCATTAACTCCTTTGTGTGTGATTGAACTGTCTGCACTGTTTAACTTCCTGAGTGTCGGTCTGATAGCGTTTAATAAAAACACAAATAGAAACAGTTTGAGGTGCTTTTTTACAATCTTCAGTAGGAACCAGGTGCTTCAGACAAGCTTCAGAGACACAGACAGAGGACGGGGGAAGTTATTGAGAGACGGACCCACACATAGTGTAATATAATAGTACCATAGTAGTAATATTGTAATAATAAAGTAGATATATAGTAGTAATATAGTAGTTATAATGGTAGTAATATAGTAGTTATATAGTAGTAATATTTTAGACATATAGTAGTTATATAATAGATACATAGTAGTTATATAGTAGTAATAAAGTAGTAATGATAATCAGAATGTAAACGTGACCTCTGACCTCTGCTGGTCTGGCGGATCCAGACTGAGTCATCTCAGTTAATATCATTAAAATGTTGCGTTTTTCAGATGCCAACTTCAAATTCGACACCTCTGATCCGACCAAAACCAGGACCATGTAGCAAACAGTTACAGAGCCTGTAGCTCTAAACTTGCTCAGCCTCAGGTCTTGGTCCTGTTCTACAGTATGAGACAGAGGACAGGACACCATTCTGGTACCAGATTTGTTCCTGTTCCCATTCAAAACTAAAGCCAGACCCAAGACCAGAACATTTTCCAAGGAGGACTTAGAACCAGTTCTGGACTAGGAGGATCAGACCTATCCAGTAACCTGTGTGCAAAGTATCTATAGAGGTCTAACAAGCTCACGTGCCGGTTCAGCCGGTCCAGCTGGTTCTGCAGAGAGAAGAAGAAGAGGAGGAGGAGTAGAGACACTGGATTGAGGAGATAGAAGATGAAATAGAGGAGAGGAAAGAAGAAGAGGTGAGATGTTCCTCATGGTATGTTGATTGTTTGCTGCTCCCTGGTGGTCAGATCAGGGCATCACATGATTCCTGACTGAAAGTCTCCATGAATCGAGACAGTTTCTTGCAAACTGTCCAGCAGGGGAACCTGTGCCGACACCCACACAACTTTGGGCTGTTTTAAACAAAGTAATACAATTACTGAAATAACTGATTAATTATTAAAATTGTCGTCAGTATTTTCCATCTATTATTATTGAGAATCTAATTGTGTAATCGGGATGTTCACAAACGTTTTCATGTCAAGGGCCCCTGAATTAACACAAATTAGAAAACAATTTGAAAAAATTTGCTTCTTTATACAAATACAGAGATTTTAGATTTATCCTTCAGAGAATAAAATTGGCAGAGTGGGCGGCTGCTGCCAGGTCCACATGGACAGGTGAGTAACTGTCCACCTGTGTATGTCTGCACCTGTCAACTGACTGTTTGCTAAGTCCAGTCTTGATGTGTCCTGTTCTCTGATTTGTTCCCTTTGTTCCCTGATCTATCCCCTTATCTGTTCCCTGATGTGTCCCCTGATGTGTCTTGCTCCCTGATCTGTTCCCTGATGTATCCTGTAGATAAACCCTGGATCATTGTGAGCACAACAGTTTATAGACTGTAGAGTGAATCAATCAAGTTTAACCTGTTTTTTCTAAAATGGAGATGGATCCAGGACATGTTTAACCTGCCTGGGAGAAAAACAAAGAATACACATTGCAATCCCTTGGATTGGTCTGATGTCTGTCCCATCCAGGCAGCGGTCCCAGTCCCAATCTGTCCGTCAGACATCACTTTTATTTGGAATTTCCTGGATTTGACACATTTTAAACCAATAAAACTTACAGAATGAACGTAGAGACAGCATTCAGAGACATTGATCTTTTAAAGAAAACACACGTTTATGATCACAGCTGAAAGTAAAGTGTTCAAAGTAAATATGATTAATGTGATAACATTTGTTTTTTACTTCTTATCTGATTAGATAATGTTTGATTGAGTTGTTCTTGTCAATTTAAGGTTTCACTGCACTTCTCCAGGAAATGAAATCGAACACGTTAAACTTCACTCACCAAACTCCAAGTGCCATGATGACCCCTCTCGTCACAGAGGCATGCTGGGGAGGGAAGTCTTTCAAACGGCTGTGACGCCCGCTCGCCTTCCGTCCATGAACTGCACTTCCCAGCATGCTCGGCGCATTTTCTTCCTTCCCTCCTTCCTTCCTGCAGTTTCGGCCCTTCTGCCGTGAAAAAGGAAGATGAGAAGCTGCAGCGGCCCACCGACACCGAACCGACCCTGAACCGAGTCCAACTTCCAGCGGAATGGCGGCAGCGAGGTTACTGACGGACCGGAGCCCGAGCTCAGCGTCTGTTCTCCGGCCTTGAAGCAGACACGAGCGCCGCTGGAGCTCCGGAGCCTGGAGGAGCGGCGGGTGGAGCTGCAGCCTGTCGGGCCGAGCCGAGCCGAGCCGAGCCGAGCTGCCGTCCTGTCCCGTTGTGCTAGCGATGACCAGCTAGCTGCGGAACTGGAGCCTCGACAGCATCGCACTCTGAAACCAGACCTTATATCTCCTGCCCCACTTCAGGTGAGAGTCAAGCTGCACACCTTGAGTTTTACCTGATCTCCTGAGACAGACAGACCAGCCCAGCCCTGATCGGGATCTGATCTTGTTCTGAGCCATGCTGTCAGATCGGTTCTGGTCCGGATCAGGGTCCTGAACTGGATCTGGGTCTTGCCGTCACTTGACCAGGTGAAACACAGAATTCACCTGTGGTATTTCTACTCTGATGACAGAACAGCTGTTTAATCTGTGACATGAAAGGCAGGTGACCTCAACAATGTGTGACATCACTGACAGCTGACCTCGGCAATGTGTGACATCACTGACAGGTGATCTCGGCAATGTGTGACATCACTGACAGGTGACCTCAGCAATGTACAACATCACTGACATCTGACCTCAGCAATGTGTGACATCACTGACAGGTGATCTCAGCAATGTGTGACATCACTGACAGCTGACCTCAGCAATGTACAACATCACTGACAGCTGACCTCGGCAATGTGTGACATCACTGACAGGTGATCTCAGCAATGTGTGACATCACTGACAGCTGACCTCAGCAATGTACAACATCACTGACATCTGACCTCAGCAATGTGTGACATCACTGACAGGTGATCTCAGCAATGTGTGACATCACTGACAAGGGACTTCAGTTATTTTGCAGATTCTCAATATCAGTGAATAAATATTTTTCCCAGCAGCCATTTGGGCATGAAATAGTTGAAAACACAGGCTTTATGATATACAGTTGTGAAAAAGTGTTTTCCCCCTTCCTGATTTCTTATTCTTTTGCATGTTTAACACCAGTAAACACTAAATGCAGTTTTTAAATGAAGGTTTTTATTATTAAGGGGGAAAGAAACCAAACCGACATGGCCCTGTGTGAAAAAGTGATTGCCCCCTAAACCTAATAACTGGTTGGGCCACCCTTAGCAGCAACAACTGCAATCAAGCGTTTGCGATAACTGGCAATGAGTCATTTACAGCTGTGGAAGAATTTTGGCCCACTCATCTTTGCAGAATTGTTGTAATTCAGCCACATTGGAGGGTTTTTGAGCACGAACCACCTTTTTAAGGTCATGCCACAGCATCTCAATCGGATTCAGGTCGGGACTTTGACTAGGCCACTCTAGAGTCTTCATTTTGTTTTTCTTAAGCCATTCAGAGGTGGACTTGCTGGTGTGTTTTGGAGCATTGTCCTGCTGCAGAACCCAAGTGCGCTTCAGCTTGAGGTCACCAACAGATGGCCGGACATTCTCCTTCAGGATTTTTTGGTAGACAGCAGAATTCATGGTTCCATTTACCACAGCAAGTCTTCCAGGTCCTGAAGCAGCAAAACAGCCCCAGACCATCACATCCTTTTCTGAAATGCCGTGTTACTTTTACGCCAGATATAATGGGACATACACCTTCCAAAAAGTTCAACTTTTGTCCTGTCAGTCCACAGAGTATTTTCTTGGGGATCATCAAGATGTTTTCTGGCAAAACTGAGACGAGCCTTTATGTTCTTTTTGCTCAGCAGTGGTTTTTGTCTTGGAACTCTGCCATGCAGGCCATTTTTGCCCAGTCTCTTTCTTATGGTGGAGTCATGAACACTGACCTTAATTGAGGCAAGTGAGGCCTGCAGTTCTTTGGATGTTGTTCTGGGGTCTTTTATGACCTCTTGGATGAGTCGTTGCTGCGCTCTTGTGGTCATTTTGGTCGGCCGGCCACTCGGGGGAAGGTTCACCACTGTTCCATGTTTTGGCCATTTGTGGATAATGGCTCTCACTGTGGTTCGCTGGAGTCCCAAAGCTTTAGAAATGGCTTTGTAACCTTTTCCAGACTGATAGATCTCAATTACTTTGTTTCTCATTTGTTCCTGAATGTCTTTGGATCGCAGCATCATGTCAGCTTTTGAGGATCTTTTGGTCTACTTCACTTTCTCAGGCAGGTCCTATTTAAGTGATTTCTTGATTGAGAATAGGTGTGGCAGTAATCAGGCCTGGGTGTGGTTAGAGAAATTGAACTCAGCTTTCCAAAGATGTGATAAACCACAGTTAATTTCTGTTTTAACAGGGGGGGCAATCACTTTTTCACACAGGGCCATGTAGGTTTGGATTTTTTCCCCCTTAATAATAAAAACCTTCATTTAAAAACTGCATTTTGTGTTTACTTGTGTTATCTTTGTATAATATTTAAATTTGCTTGATGATCTGAAACATTTAAGTGTGACAAACATGCAAAAAAAATTGCAATTTACAACTTCGGTTGACTCTCCAGGCTCTCAAGGTTTTCTTAGTAAGTAGCTCCATAGATCGATAGTTAGTAGTTAGTGTTTGTGGGCATCACAGACTCAACCTGACTGAAGTTGATCCTGCTCTGATCCTGATCCTGTTCTTGTAACGTCCCTGCAGGCTGCAGCATGGAGCGCTCCGGCAGCATCCAGTTGGACATCCCGGACTTCAGTAACTCGGTTCTGTCCCACCTGAACCAGCTGCGTGTTCAGGGTCGCCTCTGCGACATCGTGGTCAACGTGCAGGGCCAAAGCTTCCGCGCCCATAAGGTGGTCCTCGCCGCCAGCTCGCCCTACTTCCGGGACCATATGTCTCTGAGCCAGATGAGCACGGTGTCGCTGACAGTGATCCGCAACCCGTCAGTGTTTGAGCAGCTGCTGTCCTTCTGCTACACCGGCCGCCTCTGCCTGCAGCTCGCTGACATCATCAGCTACCTGACGGCAGCCAGCTTCCTACAGATGCAGCACATCATCGACCGCTGCACCCAGATCCTGGAGGGAATCCACCTGAAGATCAGTGTGGCTGATCTGGACGAGGAGCCCACAGAGGAGGAGGTAGCGCGGGGCTCCAGGAGCAGTAGGACCCTGGAAGCTGTGGTAAGAGCAGGCGGTCATCACGCTGGCCTGCGGCTGCTCGGCACGCGAGGTGGCATGGAGGCGTGTGAGGCTGTCAGCCCTGCAGAGGAACCGCTCAGTCCGGCACCAACGGTGGAACATAGTGGGATGGAGGGACCCGGGGTCCCGGCCAGCAGAGTGAGCAAAGAACCTATCCTCCGTATCAACCGGGCAGGCCAGTGGTACGTGGAGACGAGCAGTGAGACGGAGCGGACCGGTAGCGCAGAGGAAGCAATTAGCATGGACGGAATCAGGATCAAGACGGAGAGGATGGAGCAGTGGATTGGAGCAGGGGAGCATCAGGAGGAGGGAGGCGTGACTGAGGAGGGCGCAACTGTGATGATTGACACGTCTGGGCGCAGCACAGTGGTTGCGGGGCCGGTGGGCGTCATGGGGGTCCGCAGCATCCAGCCGTCCAGCAGCTTCAGCGAGGCAGACAGGTGAGACACAGCGATTCCACGCTGCCACATGTAATCCTGAATCAAGAATGGACACCTGATGATGATGATGATGATGATGATGATGATGATGATATGTGTTGGTTCAATCTCAGGTTCAGTCCCACAGGCAGTGTGGTCGTCCTGGCTGAGCGTCAGAGAGCGAAGAGCGAGTCTCCCAGCAGGGCGGACGAGCTGCGGCAGCCGAGCTCCCAGGTACAAACCACCTGAACAGCAAGCATGAACACCAGTGGATTGTAACAGCAGTTTATCTTCGACCCTTAGAACCTGCACTCTTAGAGAACCTTAGATCCTTCTACAGGACCTTCTAAAGGTTCCTCAGCAGCCACAAGAAGGTGAATAATCTTAATCTGGAATCTATTTCTGTCAGGCACTTAGCACATATTAGTTTCCAGAGAATCTTCCCGACACAATAAACTAAAAGTAGTGAAGTTACACCTGAAACACGGTTCAACTTCTGGTTTAACCTCCTGAACCTCTGTGTCCTCCTCAGTAACCTTCCGACTGATATAGAAGCGTGACAACGCCATCATCGAGGTGTTTGTAACCGTAAACGTTTGTTCTGCTTGTCAGGGGGAAGAGCACGCAGCGTTTGATATGGGGGGCTACGAGGACTACCTGAGGGAGCAGGTAGGAGACCGCTGGTTCCGCTACAACCCTCGGCTCACCTGCATCTACTGCTGCAAGTCCTTCAACCAGAAAGGCAGCCTGGACCGCCACATGCGCCTGCACATGGGCATAACACCCTTCGTCTGCCGCATCTGTGGGAAGAAGTACACCCGCAAAGATCAGCTGGAGTACCATATCCGCAAGCACACCGGCAACAAGCCCTTCCACTGCCACGTCTGCGGAAAGAGTTTCCCCTTCCAGGCCATCCTCAACCAGCACTTCCGCAAGAACCACCCCGGCTGCGCGCCGCAGGAGGCGCACAGCGCCTCGCCAGAGACCACCACCGCCTCCGTCACATCCAGGGGCGGCCCAAGTGACGAGGCCTCTCCCAGCCAGGAGGAGCCTGAGGGTGGTGGCAGAAGCAGCGGAGGCCAGTACGGTGAGGGGCCCCAGGCATCTGTCTCCACCACAGGGCCTGACTGACCCCCAATAAAAGTCGGGGGAGGGTTTGGTCAGCAGTGGAGGGCCGGCCGGATCCTGTTGCCAAGTAAACCAACAGGACGCTGAACCCGCTGAAGTCAACGCAGCGGCAGAAAGACGCCTCAGACATTTTTCCGCTTTAAAACGCATCTACCTTCACCAACCAAACCAAACCGATTAAGCTAAATGAAGAGACGCCACACACTCCAACAACCTCATACAGCGTGCGATGCAGCCGCCTCGTTTGCTTCCGTTTACTTTGTGTTACAGATATTTAGTTTTATATTTCCGTGTATTACAGGTTCACAGCGCAGCATCACAACCGTCTTTACAGTGGGAACTCTGCCAAGCGACTCTGTGCCAGTTCAACAGATCAAATCCTTCATGTTTGCCTCGAGACAATCGGGAGCCGCGAGGTTCACAAGCATCCGGCTCGCTCCTCAAGCGCCACGGCGGCGTTAAAAGATGTAGTTGCACAAAAAAGTTCAATGTGAAGAAGATGACTGATGACTGTTAACGTTCCAGTGTGATTGGAGTCTTTTCCGTCGATATAGACGAACATTTATCTTCTATCAGGTTTGTTACCTCTCGCCGTGAAGCCGAGTAGACAAACGCTTCTGATCTCACAGCTTCAAACTACACAACTCTTATCTCACAACCACGACCTCATATTTCACTCCAGTTCAAAACCCTTCAGATCAGTTTCCTGTCGCATCACCTGACTGATTTCATGGATTCATTTCAGTTTCTAAGCGTCTGACGAGCCCTCGTGAGTTCATTCGGAAGCTGAAACTAAAACTGGAATCACTGTTCTGTTCGACGCCGTCCTGATTCCGTCACTTTACACTTGAATGCAGAAAAGACGGTTTAACGAAGCGTCAAACATCTTAACTTCTAAAACCTAAAACTTCTTTTATCTGAAAACATAAATAAGAAAGTCGTCTCACTGAGCCACCAGAGCTCTAGACAGTCATCGGAACTTGCTCAGGTGTTCAGATCGACTGCTGTCAGAGCTCAAGGACACCGTCTACCGAAGACAACCGTGAGACTCGGTGAAAAGCTCCAGGAATATATTGACCACGCAGGTCTGAAGACCTCCAATCACACTGGGCTGATTGATTCGGCTATCAATTCAGTTTCACTTATGTGGCAGGCAAGGTCGTGGTAGATTAGAGTGAATAACACGGCGGCCTGACGGACTCACAACTGGACGGCGTCCAGACTCAGATAAGCTACACAGCTCAGTTACCTCTCATCACGACGCAATACAGCTGCTGCACTGCACAGCACCACCGAGGGGCGCTCTGGTATCCGTTACGCTCCTCAGATATTTTTATAACAAGCGTTTCTTTTTTTGTTGTTTTGTTTTTCATGGACACTTTTTCTTTCTGCTTCGACACCGTGAGCGACGAGAAGCTTTACGTTGGAGGACGAGTGTCACAAGCTGATCAGGAACTCTGTCGAGAGTTAGAGACGCATTAAATCTGCTGCACGCGACCGCTCAACAAATGGATGATATACACTACCGTTCAAAAGTTTGGGGTCACCTGCTCTTGTCAGCATTGAACTCCGTTATAACCAGCTTCATGAAATAAGGATCTTGAATGCTCTATGATCATTACGAGTGCACGGAAATCAGTCAAGATGTGCTCAACAACTATAGGAACATTTTAGTGTTCAATGAAAACCATTTCCAATGTCTAATTAAAAGTGATTGAGAGAATAACAAGTGTGCAAAATTCTGTGTGAACCGTTAAAAGTTGGCAGTTTCAAAGAGCCTAAAATATAAACCACAATGCTTTATTTACTCTTTCATGGTTTAGCACACACAACTAAGTGTGATTATAATACAAAGCTTTGTTTTTTAAATGTTTACATTTTTAGAATTCTTAAAGAATTCACCATCTGTAATGATGGCTGCATATTGCACACTTGGTATTCATTCTCTAAAATCACCTTGAATTAGACAATCAAAGCCAACAACTCTCAAATCCATCCCATATGTGTTCAGCACATCTTGACTTATTTTTGTACACTAATAATGACTATAGAGCATCCAGGTGATTATTTCATGAAGCTGATTATAATGGAGTTCAATGCTGAAAGGAGCAGGTGACCCCAAACTTTTGAACAGTAGTGTACAACTAAAGAATATAAAGTTAAATAATAAAAACAGCTCAAATAATATAAAAGATAAATACAGCGAAAATAATATAAAGCTAAAGAAGAACGATGCAAGCAGAAGCTACAGATGATAAATATCTTCTACGTTCAGTCTGGGAGTATAAAGTCTTCATAGATGATTGAATTCCCTTTTACTAGACAGATTTACAAGCTATCGAAGCTTCTATATGAAATTTCATGTTAGCTTATGAGCTAACCAGCTAACACATTATTGTTGTCAAATGCTAATGAAGCTGTTTGTTTGCTTGTTAGCTAACAGTAATTAGCATTGTTTTGTTTTTTTTAGCTTGCAAGCTTTTTTATTGACTGAATATCACATAGATAACAAAACAAAAATACTAGCTTGAAAGCTAGCGTCCGTATTGTTCAGAGCTGCTACAAATGTTTCCACAACAGTGAAGCTAGCAAACATTAACTAGCTAGCAAAATGCTAATTAACCTAGCCTAGCGCCAAGGCTGAAAGCAGGGATAAAGTAGCTCCAAAACATTGGTGTGTTTGGGTATGATACTGTTGCAGTAGCTTAAACTGTGCAAACTGCTAGCATAGCATCACAACAATAACTTTACTTTGGACACGAGCTCTGACGTTGATGCTAATAGCTAACAGGCCTGAGCTGGAGTATGGTTGGCATACCATAACTGTGAGCTGCAGTCGATGTGATGCTTCTGTAACAAGACATTCTGATCAGGGTGACATTGTTCGGGTAGCGACGGGATGCGATGCTCGACCCTGTCCGACCAAATGGATGTAGAAGCTGGGCCGCGGAGATGGACTACAGAGGCCTCCAGAGGTCAAAGTTCAGGCCACCTGGCAACCAAAGGAAAGAAGGCGTGGCCCTCCAAACAACTTGAGCACTTACTGGTGAGAGATCGACTCACAAAAGTTTTTATAACTGATGAACAAACTACAAAGTTGGTGACGGGGGACTCGATCACATGTACAGCAGGTAGCACACGGGAGGCTCTTACTGTTTTTCTACGGAGCTGTGAATCTGATTCTCAGTTCATTTTTTTTATGCAAGTGTAGCTGGCGGATCTGTCGTCACTCCGAGATGGCAGCTGGTCGCAGCGCTCGCTCTTCAGGCTCAACCAGGAACTATCAGGTATAAAGACTCTTTCCTTTTATTCACTGAATCGGACTTTCAACTTCCCGTACGTAGCAGAACGCTAACGGTGAATCTCACCTGTAAATAACTGACCGGACACAAACCAGGGCTGCGCAATATGGAACAAGATATTAGTAATCCCGATAACCACAACACCTCCTTTGGTCCCCTCAGAGAATACTGCTCTCTGATTGGCCGTGAAGACACACGGTCAGCATCACTGGAACCGAAGCGTTCGCCTCGTCCGTTAGTTTCTTGCGTCATCACTTTCTCGACATGCTGCTCACAAATCACAGCATCATTTTGTACAGAAAGTCCGGAGAGGTTTTTATTTTGTTCACAAGAGATTAACATGTCAAAACGGAGACAGTGGGAACTGGACAGGACCAGACTGGGTCCAACTTGGACTAGACTGGGTCAAGCCAGTTCAGAACCAGTTCAAGCTGCTTCCAGTCTGGTTGAGTCCTGTTCGAGGAACCTGCAGAAGGCGAGTCGGACCAGTGTCACCAGAACCTCAAATGTCAAATCAGATGATCAAAGCTTCTTATAAGAGAAAGAAAGAATGTATGGAAACATCTGGAACTGATTCTCAAATGAAATGAAGTGTGTACTTCTGTTAGTACACACTACATTACAGTGTGTACTAACAGAAGTACACACTGTAATGTAGTGTACTAGTCCGACTCTTCTTTGTTGGTTCCTGAGTTAATTTGTTCTTTAAACTGTGAAACAACCTCATCCTCATAATACTCCTCTGGTCTTCATTGTGTCGTGTTCTCTGATTGACTGCTTCACAAATGTTGTTTTATTTTGAACTTTGACTGTGTGAATCAAATGTTGGGTTTATAAACATCAGTAATCCCGACCACAACTTGCCTCATTATAACTCATTTAGAGATATTTACTGTTGATTCCTCAAAGTGGATCCTAATATATGGAAGCAGAAAAGGACCGAAGACAAAGTTTAGTAAATTAACTTTTAATACTGTACATTTTTTAAGGAGGAGGTACTGTAGTGGAGGAACCTGAAAGGTTTCATGTGAACATTTTATGTTGCATGTGTCTGTTGCTAACATGGTGGGCGGGGCGGGGGCGTGGCCAAAGCTTGATTAGTTCAGAAAAATGTGAAGAAGCTTCTTTCACTATGACCACTAGATCACTCGCAGGTCGCTTCTCCTTCACAGCAAATAAAGCACTTTAAGTGTCGACCGGCAGCGACTCGTCTCTTTTCTTTCACAGTTCAGATTCCAGACACATGGTGGCGCTGTGACGACGTCTGAAATCATCCATCACACCAATGATCAGTTACTTGTACACATGAAGTCAATTTCTGATTTTAACTAGCGATCATTCCTGCTGCTGATTCGAGGTGCAGCTGAGGGGCAGTTCTCATTGCTCGCAGGGGTCGGCCACGCGGCCGGTGAACAGCAGCGTGTTGATGGACGACTCTCTGATCAACAGCAGAAACGGCCGGTCAGCCAGAAAAACCTCGCGGTTCAGGTTGATGGAGCGACCGACTGCCACGATGGCGGTGGAGGCTGCCGCCTCGCTCCCCTCCTCGTTCACCTGCATAGAGAGAAGAGCATTATGTGAGGAGCCGCATCTGCATGGAGGTCACAAAACAGGAAGCTTTAACTTATTCAGCCTCAGATGACAAAGAGCACAGAGCAGACTGACCTCCAGGAAAGCTTTATGGAAGGCGTTTGAGATGTAGAGACCATCAGTGCCATCTTCAAGCATCCCTGCAACACACATGCACGCATACACACACACGTCTGTCAATAGTTGTGTATGCATGATTTAGAACCTGCAGGATTCAAACATCCTGCATCCAACTGCCGTACTACACAGATGTGTGTTGATCCGCCGCTCACCTGGCAGGCTGGCTGTTCCCGGGCTGAACAGGTCAGTCAGTCCCAAATTCTGCAGCTTCTCCTTCAGACTGAAACTGTCCTCCACCCGAAACCGAGGGAGATGGACAGAGACAGTGGTTTCCTTCATCTCGTCCAACCAGCCGGTCAGTTTCTTCAGGTCCAGGCTCTCCTCCACCTCACCAACAAACAGCACAAGAAATGATGAGTGTGATCACATGAACAGGCACCTTCTCCAGACTGTGCAGCATATTTAAGAAATATGAGATTCGATTCAAGAATCAATACGAAGACCAGCAACATTAATGGAAGACAGGATTGAGATCATCAGGTTTAAGTTGGCCAATCAGAGTACCTGAGTGATTGTGGTGCCCCTGCTCGGCAGGATGATCACCATGGTGATGTCGTCTCCTCTGTACGGCATCTCTAGCAGCTGTACGTGGTGGTCGGGGAAGTGCTTGTACCTGAACTTGCTCTCCTGGTACATCATGTTGACCGAGCAGCTCCGAGTGGAGCTTACGTGGAAGTCTGCCGCAAAGTTGTTGTCCATGTTGAACTTGTTCTTCCACTGACCCTGAAAGGGACAAACAACTAACTGGTATGAAGACGCTAAACATTTTCACTGTCTCACTTTTTATCACAACTGAATCTCTGTAATGAGAACACAAAGGTAGTTAACTGCTCTCTGATGTTGAAGCAGAGCGGCGTCCGTCTCCTCGATGACACAGTAACAGAGACAAGTTCTCTGTTATTGAACATTATTATGCATTTTGTGGGCGGAGCTTAGGTAGAGGCAAAACAAGTTCTTGAAGAGGTAAGTCTACATTAACTTGCTTTTTAAAATACGAACATGTGCGTTCACTTCCTCTGTGGAACAACAAGTGTTACTTGATAAAAGTGAATGTTCAGAAAAGTTCTCTGCTCCAATCGGAACGCTACACTAAAGCGTTCAGGTACCTTGAAGTAGATAGTGTTGACCAGGACCAGAACCGTATCGGAGTCTAGCGCCCCCTCTGGCAGCGTGTCCTGGATCCGGTTTTCTGTCTTGTTGGAGATCCAGTTGTTGATGGTGACCCGAGCCTGCTCCGGGTGATCCTACAGCAGACAGCCGAGGTTATTTGCAACTGCCTAAAGATCGTTTCTGCATGACCAGGTGAGCGAACAGAACTCACCCTGAAGTTGAGGGGCAGCAGTTTGGCTCCATAAACCGTCTCACTGATGTTCTGGTACGTCTCATTGAAGACCAGAGACTTCTCTCCGAACAGCCGGTTGGCGGAGATCAACTCAGTGGTCTCATCCTTCTTCCTGTAGAGGCGACAGTTCAGTTTGGCGAAGAAGAAGTGGACCTGATCCGATGTTTTCTCCTTGATGGAGTCAAACTCAAACACCTGTGGACAGAAACACTTTCATCATCGTTACACAGTTCACCATCTGGTCAGCTGGTTTCCAGAGCTTCACTTCAGTTTGACATTGACCTTCATGATCTGCTGCAGCGTCTCATTGCAGGCTCCCAGTTTTGTCATGGCGAAGGCGGTGGAAACGCTGATTGGGGACATGAAGATGTTGGACTCGGGGGTTCTGCTGAGGGCCAGCTGTCTGTAGAGGGACAATGCAAAGCGGCTGTTGGCCTTGGACAGCTCCCACACTCGGGGGTTGGTGGACTCGGGAAGTGGCTCAGGTTCCGTTGTCGGGCCATCGGGCTCGGGCTCGGGGCTGCGGTAGATGCAGCGCGGCTCTAGAGGAAGATCTTTGGGTTTGGCGGTGCAGATTTCTGACTGGAAGGTGGAGACAAGCGGCAGCAACGCCAGAACCACCACCCACTGAGCAGGCGTCATCCTGTAGATCAATCAGGTGTTAGCTTGTTGTTATGACCACATATATTTAATTAGACAAACAAAACTCCACTTGTGTTGCATTCTGGGTAACAAAACCTTTTGAATCCTTTTAGAGATGAGATGATAAGTGGAACTATCTTTAATCTGCATTCAGAACAACACACATCCTGGTGATGTAATCAGTACCTTTAATATTAACAGGCTATGTCACAGGAATATAGAAGTATATTTATATCAAATCTATACATTTATTTTGTTGTGTTCTCCTAGAAGAGTGGTTCGGAGGCGGGGTCAAAGATGTTGGAGATTACACTGGAAGGCTTCTGGCACCATGGAGCATTTTGTCTTCTCTCTTCACACGTCACCTTGTGGAAGTGAACATATTGTCTCACAGTCCAAAGCCACTGTTGATGATTGGAATATTTCCTTTACGAGCTGTATTTTATTTTAATAGAACAGCAACAACCAGCGGGTGGAGGTGAACACAATTTAAGTTATGATTAATTCTTTCCGATCAGAAGGTTCCAACGTGTTGCAGGACGACCTTCAGGCGCTCGGCCGATGATGCTACGTCAACAAACACGTCTTCTAATGTTTGTTTTTAAGGAAGTTCAAATACGTGATGGTAAACTCTTCTCATGTGAAATACTTGCTAGTCTGTGGAATGAAGTTTTATCCCATCTGACATCAACACCGGTGACCTCTGACCCGCATCCAGTAAATAATCAATCTATACAATATACATGTTGACGGACTCTGGGTCAGATGATGTACGGAGGTCCTCACCTGCCACAAACTAAAACAATATTCAGATATGAACTCATTAAAAGATGTTTCTTTTATGGTCGACTATCTTTTCTATTTATTGAACAAATATTGATGATGTCAACAGATTAAGATTAATCTGATGAACTTTGATTAAATGAGAAGTTTAAAAGTCCAAGAAAATATTTGTTGACGAGAAGCTGCAGCAGTTTGATGTCCAGTTAGTTTTTCCTTCAACAACCCTGAAACACTCACCAGCCGATCAATAATCATCAATAAGCTCACCAAGACACACGACTGGGATTTTCTCATCAGTCAAAAACGCTCAGATTTGATTTTGATGTTTTACACTTTGATCTGATTGTCAATCAGTGACTCAACTCTTGGTTGAGTCACTGAAACATCGTCGTCGGATGTTTGTCACCAGAAAATCGTTGAGATGAAGCAGATTAATAATAATCACCAGCAGCAGTAGGATTTATTTAAATCTTAATAAAAACGTTTTATTCCTCCGGTCAACTTCAGAGATTAAAGTCTGATTCTGTTACTTTCTTCACGAGGAGGAGGTTGTTGTCATCGACACAACGAACAGGCGACAAACACACAAACTTACAGAGCAGCTTGTAAAACACGAAGAGCCTTTAATCCCACTGAGAGGAGATGAAGTTGAGATCTTACCTCAGCAGGTAGAGTGTGTGTGCCATGTGTGGAGCTCAGGTCAGTGTCCTGCAGAGCAACCAAACATCCCATCAACCTTTGAGACATAGATCCGTGCGTCAACAGGCCGCCGACGGACGTATCACTGAGCACCGGAGCTGCAGGAGGGACGACCGACCAGCAGGGAGCCGATGATGATATACACATATACACACACACATACAGTTGTGTGAAAAAGTGTTTGCCCCTTCCTGATTTCACTTTTTTCCCCCTTGATAATAAAAAACATTTAAAAAATGCATTTTGTGTTTACTTGTGTTATCTTTGTCTAATATTTAAATTTGTTTGATGATCTGAAACATTTTAGTGTGACAAACATGCAAAAAAATAAGAAAAACACTTTTTCACACAACTAACTGTATGTGAATATATATACTCTTGTCTTCCTGGAAATTTAGCTTCAGTGATCACATTAACCGTCTGAAAAAAGTCGGGCTGGATATTTCAAAGTTTTATTAACTTTTATAAATATAAAACACACCTAAAATACGTGGAGTGAAAGAAATTAAAGATGGAAGACTTCCTGTCACAGCACGGGCTGAGCAGCACCTCACTCACACCAGCATCCATTTAAGATCAGACTGTTTTAAGCTGTTAGACAGTCAGAGCAGATCACATTAAAGATGTCACATTAAAGTCGTCACACAAACTGGACTTCATGTCTCAATTAAATTAAACTCATCCAGAAGATTCTGTTTCTCGTGTCAGTAGAGTTCTGCTGTCTCCAGTAGGACCAGGAACTAACCTGAGTCAGACTAGATTGTTTTAAACATCTTCTGGTGTTTCGGCATCAGAAGAGTTTGGGTAGTTCTCTCAGGCGGCTCAGATCCAGGATGTTTCCAATGGATCCCTCCATCTGGCGGCTGCTCGCGCTCACCAAAGATGGACGCTTGCTGGAACAGTTCTCCTTGTCCTTGTTTGGTTTGGCGCTGTTGGCCAACACCTGCATTTTTGGCCGCAGGTCCCTCATCAGCTGACTCTGTGGGAGGAGCTTCAGGTTCAGAGTTTCAGTCAGTGGCTGGCGGGTTGATGACTCCTGGACATCATCCTCTTCCTCCTCGCCATCCTCTTCCTCGATTAGGTCGTAGCTTTTCATGAACTTTCTGGTGGCCAGAGTCATGTTGCTAGGTGAAAGTAAGAAGCGTTTGGAGGAGGTGTGGCCTGGCGAGGGGGTGTGGCCTCCCAGCGACAGCCTGCTGAGCTGCGTGTCACTCAGGTAGCCAAGGGTGATGCCGTTGGCTTCCAGACTCAGATCCACGCTGCGACCGGGGAACGAGATGCTGGCGGTCGTTTCGGTCTCACTCAGTCTGGACAGAACTGCCACCTGGTTGATGCACGCCAGGGTGCTGGACAATAAAGAAAACACAGGCTTAAAGGTCACCTGACCCGTAATCAGTTTGTAAGGCGGAAATATGTTTCAGAGGACGCAGAGAAAGTAAACAAACAGGTGACATGTTGTCTTTCAGATGACTTGACAGACATGTTTGCAGAGAAGCAGGCCTGATCGTCAGACAGGGTTTAATTATATTCTCCCGAGGCGTGTCTGAGAAGTGGAGGTGTTACCTGCTGCTCTCCAGAGTTTTGTGGATTCTTCTGTCGGATTCAATCACATCTTCTCTGTCAACGTCGTCTTCGAGCTGCTGCAGAGTAGTGCTGACCACCGCGTCTCCCTCACAGATCGGCTGCTTCATCCTGGACGGATGGGAGCAGTCAGGAACCACAGACAAGCTCCTCTTCCTGGACTCCTCCACTTCCGGACCGCCGTCTGAC
Organism: Macroramphosus scolopax; assembly: GCA_901007825.1. NCBI lineage: Eukaryota > Metazoa > Chordata > Actinopteri > Syngnathiformes > Centriscidae > Macroramphosus > Macroramphosus scolopax. The sequence goes on along the minus strand of CAAKHC010014287.1, from coordinate 28,923 downwards.
TCCTGGAGCCGACTGGCCAGCTGAGTCTGAGGACAGAAGAGAGGAATGGTCAGCTAAACGCACCCGGAGCGTCTGACAGCATCTGGCGCTGTTAGCAGGTGTTGTTACCATGAGATTATGGTAGAAGCTCTGCTGCTCGTCTGCACGTCTGAACATGCTGGCGCTCTCTCCCAGAACTGGACTCTGCAGGCCGTCAACTCTACACAAGCAGAGTCAAAGGTTTCAGTCCGTGGGTTCAACAACGAACTCAAACTAAAACATTTAGAGAACCAGGTAACAACATTTTCAAGAAAATATAATTTGTGTTATGATGAAAAGCTTCTGCTGGCCCAACCGATGATGATGAGACCCATCACAGCGGATGATGTATAATTTACTTTCAACTGGTGGGTTGAAGGGCTGAAACCTGCCTCTAAATTGACTGTAACAGTCTCACCTGTGCGGACTCAAGGGGGAACAGGGACCTTCCTGGCATGTGATGTCACCGTCCTCTGCACTGTCCACAGGCCTAATGATGGACAGGTCACGTGAGGAGGGTGAAGGGGGAGGTCTGGGGGAAGAGGACGAGGGAGGTGGAGGTCTGGCGAAGGACGGAGTGCTAGGGGTGGAAAGGGCAGTAGCTTGGACCTCCTGATGAGGGAGGGGCTGGACCGGATCCTCCCAGAAGAGACTGGCACCTGGAATTAAGAAAACTGAAACGTAAGAAAAGGCTCTTGCAATGCAAAATGCTGTGAAAATTTTCAGCCGCGCTTTCCTGATTGGGAAGACTCACCTGTGCCCACAGCGACATTGGCTGTGCTCCTGGAGGTATGAGTGTCCACCCGCGGGCTGGAGGACTGTAACTTCCCCTGAGCCTCCAGCAACATCTGGACCTTAAGACAGAGAGATACTGTAACCATGGCAACCTCAAAGACACCTACAGCCGGAGCTGAAGATGAGTTCCTCATATTCCAACCAGATGCTGCTCTGAACTAAGTGTGTGCTAAGAGTCAGTCTGACTTCTGTATAACCTGACTTTACCCCCTTCTGGACATGAGGATGAATGCAGGTTTAAGACAGGTGCCGTGATGGTGTTACCTGAGCTTGCAGGAGGCGGAGCTGGTGATCCTGATTCAAAAGCAGTTGGTAGGCTTCAGACGTAACTACCCACGGCTGTTGCTGATTCACAGAGGAGGGATGGAGGAGCCATGGGGGAGATGCATGGTGAGGAGAGGGGGAGTCACCATACCACCGGACAGGAGCAGGATGGCTGCAGGGACAGGGAGCAGGAAGGACGGGGGTTGAAGAGGGTGGAGTGTGGTGGTGGCTGGATGGAGAAGAGGAGGGGTTATGCGCGAGAAGAGCAGCAGGGTGGGAGCTCGAAGGAGGAGAAGCAGGATGATCGGAGGAATGAGGAGTCCGGCGCGTGGAGCAGGGAGGAGCAGCAGATGTAGGTGTAGTGAGGTGATGAGAGGGAGCAGGTTGAGGACGAGTGAGGAGTTGAGAGGGGGCAGGTTGAGGAGGATTAGCAGGGTGGTGTTCATGTGGGTAGATGGAGGTGCAGTCATGGATGTGGGGGGAGGAGCAGCAGGCGCAGGGCTGCTGCAGGTTGGAGTTTGGGGTGCTGTGCAGGCGAAGAGGTATTGAAGCAGAGGAGGATGTGGCATTTCTTGTTGGAGGATCCGAGGTCTTGTCAGCTGGAGGGGGAGGAGGCAAGTGAGTGGAGCCAGTGTCCTGCCAAGCATTCTGATTGGAGGAGGTGAAGCTGCTGTGCATCAGCAGAGAAAGTTCTGGAACAGACGGCTGAACTCGTCGAGCCTGAAACAACAAACATGGATAAACGTGTAAATCATGACACCTGCTGGTGAACACAGGTACTGCTGCTGTTTGCTGAATGACTTTCAAATGAAGGAAATCAATTGTCAGTAGACAAACATTCAAAGAAGAGGGTGTGAATGTTTCCATCCACAACTGTAATAACTTAATGCTTTGTAAGACATTCAAACGATTGAAAACCATGTGCAGATTGGGATAGACTAACAACATTTGTTTCTATATGGAGGTTGCAGATGTATTTCCTTCACCTTGTGGTCTGTGAAGGAATAAAACAAACACTGGGTCTAAATTTAGGGACGCATCCTCACAAAGCTACTTTGTGGCGACGACGATGACAGCGGTTGGTTTCGAGTCCTGATAAACGTGCAGCTTATAGTTCACAACTAATGAAAACTTCTGCCAGTGTCCTCTGTTCACAGGAGCAACCTCAGTCTTGGTAGCTGGCAGCAGACTCCCGCTGTGACTGACCTGTTGAGCAGGAAGGTGGGGGCTCGGCGACGGTCGTGGGGAAAGTTCTTCGTCCTCAACTCCTGAGTCCTGGTCGCTGACGGACAGTCCAGCAGCTGGCGGGGCGGCGCTGAGGACAAAAGACACACATTTAATATTCCTATCTGCTAGCAAAATTTTCAACTCTAAAGAAGTCCTCAGACCCTGGATTGGAGAAAGGAATCGGATCAGAGTAACTGCTGCTGATCAGTCACCATCATCAGTGAATGAGTGTGTGAATGAAGTAACGTAATAAAGTAATTATGAAACGCTTTGATTTCGGGTCATTTAACATTTAATGTGACATCATCGACCCAATATAATGATTTGAAGCAGATGGATGAATGTCATCTGTGATCAGGACATTGGAGATCATTTTAAACAAAAACGTGAACGTCGGCAGCTGTAAATCGCTTGTGTGTTAATATGTGACGAAGGGTGTCCACTGGCCTGACGGATTCCACCAGCCTGACAGTGTCCACCAGCCTACCTTCTGAAGGAGCTCTGAGCCCCTCTGAACACCTGCATCTGTCTGCTGTGATGCTCTGATGTCAGCTCACACTGCAGAGTCTGACCGTCCATCGGCGCCACCTGTTGACCACACAGTTCATCATTAGCACACAGAGCAGAGCCAACCGTCAATCAAGTCCCTCATAAAGCAAGAGATCATCATCAAGACACCTGGTAGACTGTGAGGGACTGGGAGGCGGTTAGCAGCTGGCAGTCCAGCTGGCGTGGTCCAGGTCCTGGTCTAGATCCTTGACACTGGAAGAATTGAGGAGAGCTCTGGGCCGACCCAAAGACGACAAGCAGGAAAGAGCCGCTTTCTGACAGAACCCTGAAACAACACAAACACTGAGTGGCAAAAGGCAAATGAACAGTAGTAAACAACAGAACACCTGTGTAACAACAGCATTTAACGATAATTGTGCTCCAGATGTTCTGATGTCAACACAAGTACTTGCTGATCTGTGAAAATGATCAAAGGCTGAGTTTGTTTCTGAAATCAAATATATTGTATTATATTCTAGAAATATATTACAAAATGCGTAAGAAGCAGTATGTCGCCCCAGTGATCACTGTGTCACTGAGGATGGGGCTGAAGAGTCTGAAAATATTCTGGCTGCGTGAAGTTAAAAAGATGTGATTGTGGCTCCAGACTACATTAGCCACTGCTAGCATCACACACACACACACACACACACACACACACACACACACACACACACACAGCTGAACTGCTGGTGGTCCAGGTGCATTGTGGGTAATGTGGGTGGCAGATTTGCAGAATGAAGAAGATTGTGGGGAAAGAATTTTATCTCAGGTTGTTCTGCATTGATTTATATCCAATTATATCCAACGTGAGTCTGACGGCGTTCTAAGAGTGAAATGAGTTACCACTCACCTGTCCTGGAGGGCGGAGCCAAACAGGAACCTCAGACACCAGGCCCAGACCTGAGGATTGTATACGTGGGTGACGCCACTCAGCCAGCTGTCATGTGACAGGAAGTACAGTTACTAACAAACAATTAATTATAAACAATAACACCTGGAATTTCTGGGCCACCAGGTGCTTCATCATTCACATCTGCTCAATTGACTTTTTTACTCAATCCGGAGATCAATCTCTGCATTTGCACCGTCCCTCAGTCAACATGAAGATCAGTGTTGAATAATCTGGGATCAGTTTGTGTTTACCAATCGTGTCTGCAGGATCATTAGCCGTACACATGGAGATCATGTTGTGAATTTCAGATGGGCAGCATCAGAAATATCAGATCGGCTACTGTTTACGAGTGATGTCAGGAGCACAACAGCTGTTTTGTTGTTCTGTGATGACACCAGAGAGTAAGGTCATCTGTGCATATGACTTACAGTCCAACCAGCGGCAGTTTGGAGGCTTTGGGGTCAGACTCCAGCAGGAGCAGCAGTTTCCTGGTCTGATCCATTGTCAGAAACCTGCAAACACGACAAACACGCCAGTCCAAATGGGATCAAACTTTATGAAGTCGCGTGATCACAGTAAGGTTGCCTCACCCTCTCTGGCGGTTGGAGGGGTGGGGCAACGGCCGCCCAATGCTGGTCAGACTCCTCAGTAGCGCTGTAAGGATGATGGGAACGGGTCTGACCGGCTGAACATCAAGGCCGACAGACGGACAGACGGCCGACCAGCTGAGACTGAAATTTGAAGCGTCAGCCTGCTGCCAGCAGAACACATGACCTTTGACCTTTAACAGTTGAGACAGATCGAGAGCCTGTCTGCTGCTCACATACTGCTGCAACACCTGAGACAGACAGGTAACAAACTGAAACATCTCATCAAGGACACAATTATTTGTGACTGAACACGACTGAAGGGATTCTCCTACCTTGAAGCACTGATGCAGATCAGCCTCTGATTGGATGACAGTGTCGGACGTCGTCTGAGTCTGTGATGAGAACAAACAGGGAACCAGGACGTCTCCAGGCAGCAGGGCGGAGGGAACCCTGCCTGAGGCTCCGGCCTGGTCTCGACCCGGATCAAACCGGTCCAGGGTCACAGTGACCCCCTCCTCATCTGGACAGAGAGCAGCAGACAAGGTTTAACCTCTGGAGTTTTAACAGCTACGCCCACATCTGTGACATCCAAGAGTGATGTCCGCATGTCATCATGATCATTGATCCGCAGCTCTACAAACGCTACTCAATGTGAAGCCATGCTTACGGCTCGGTGAGGATGGGCTTTAGCTAAATGCTATCAGCAGCATGCTAACGTTTGCTAATTAGCAGTGAATCCAAAGTGCAGGCGAGGATGATCAATCAATCAATTTGTTCTGCAAGTTTCTGCTCATAAACCAAAGTGTTGGATTAAATCAAATATTGAACAGATGAAAAGTCAGTTTATCGTCTGGGGAACAATGTGAAGCCAATTCCTCTGTGTCCCTGCAATAAGTCATTGAGCATTTCCACTAAAGAACTGAAAACAGAAACGTAAGCTAGAACATCAGTGGGATTCATCCTCTGAGATGGCGAACGTCTCAACAATTATATTCATAATGTTAAGATGTTTCAGTCAGGAGCGACAATAATCTCTGACCTGTGTCCACAGATGTTGTGCCCAGGAAGAAGCAGTGAAGATTGGATTTGTTACTGTGACGGGCGTGGCGCTGCGCCAGACGCAGAGCTTTCTCCAACAGCATCAACCGAGGCTTCCTGAACAAACACACACACACACACACACACACTAGGTGATCAGTTAGGGGTGTAAATTAATTTAATACATTGAATATGTATGACGGAAAACACTTATCAGTTTTCTTTCTCTCTTTTTCGAAATATGTTTTTCTGTTTGATAGATTTTAAAATCCCAAAGGTTACCCTGACCCATTGCACCATTACACATATACAATACGACACATCAAATCAATGTTACGTGTCTAACAGCTGCACTGTAAAACAAACTTGAAAGAAAATAAGGACAAAGCATGTAGGTTCCTTCGCCAAAACTAATGTAGCGCACAGTTTGCACTACTGTTAGCGCTCAGCTCCTTTTTTTGTGGTTTTACAAACTTACGGCTATTTAGTCTGTGTAGATTACGTACTCCCTAAAACTGAGTCTCCTAGAGAATATCTTCCAGAAAAGACAAAGAATCACCCCAGTCTCCAAACACTTTTGAAGAAGAAACTTATAAAATTTGTCCACAGGATTCTCTAAGAATTGGGAAGCTGTTTACTTGTGATGACATCATCCATCTGAACAAGGCCAGAGATGCTCTGAGAACGTCACCACCTCTAAACTGCAACTGTTTGATAAAAGATTTCAGTCTACATCAGGAATATCCCCTCAGAATATTCTCACATAGCTGCGCTTCGCCTCCCATGGGGCACTCTCACAGGGAGCTGGATGCAGCAGGTGCTTATTTACCTGTAAGAGCAGAGCTGCAGGCGGAACATTTCTCCTGCAGGCCTGCCGTCCCACAGAGCGGATCTGCATTTGGGGAAACTCATCGCTGTGAGAGAGTTTCCTGCAGTTCTGTACAGCAACAGCAAAAGGTGATGTGGTGTTAGTGGAACAGAAGATGGTAAACAGGTGCATTCATTGTTTGATATGTGACAGTTACAAAAGATTCAATTGGTCAGTGAATAATAATTTTGTGATTTCCAGCCATGTTTACAGCTGATTGTCAATTAATCCATGTCAATCAAAGAAGTACAGTATTTTGATAATGTTTTAACTGTTTCAGTCCCTCAAGTCAAAACGTGTTTTCCTCTGGTTGATTGTGACGTTTGTTCTCTTCACTAACAGTTTGTTTTCATCACCATCTGCTAAAGGCTTCACCTTTAGTCTCTGTTCAATTGACACCTGGCCTTACCTACTGGATTCGTGACATCACATATAGTATGAAGCCAATAAATTAAAAACAGCCACACTAAAGTTACAACGGTACAGTAACAGACGAGTGTTGGTTAGGAAACGTACATTTTCAGGAACAGCAGCTAGTGTTATGCCAACTTTCACTCACCGTGATCTCATATTCTCTGGACCAAATACCTCCTCAAAGACACCAACCGGCAAACCCTGGAGGTTAACCGGGAAACTCATCGCCGCTGTAGACGACAGAGTGGAACGGTGTTCTTTTTTTAACTGAAAACACTCGCTAACATTAGTTAGCTAGGTTAGCTTCTCGTTCGGACCACATGAGCTAGGTCCGTTGACACTTAACAAACGGGAAAAAACTCGATACTCCTCGACAACAGATAAACGTTTGATAACGTCACAAACTTCCTCAGGCGATATACTATCGTCAGTTTAAATCTAGTTATGAGAATTTGACCGAAGACAACCCGCAGAATGAAATTAGTTGACCGCAGTTGAATTATGGCGCTGTTTCTAGGCGTCGCTGGCGGGGCGACTCATCCAGCCAATAGGAAGCTCTGGCATAACGATTCTGACCAATAGCGTATCATCTCGTTTCCAGTCCCCGTCGTCTTCCTCCCGTCTGTTTTGGGGACATTCGCGCACTAAAACATAGCAGCGCCCCCTAAGTTGACAAGTCACGGGAGAGTTTTTTTCTTTTTCTAAACTTAATCAATGACCGAACTAGTAACCGAGATGGCAAAACTTATGAGGCAGTTTGATAATAAATGATTATAATTTAAAGTACTAATACATTTTTCTGAAAGTGTAAAAATCAACCTGCCCAAGTAGCTCATTGGAAAACATCCCATTGATGTTCATTAATGTGTCATTCTTAAAATACCATTAATGGTAATTAACGAATGCTGTAAATTTCCCCACCGTGGGACGAATAAAAGTTTATCTTAACTTATCTTATCTTATCTTATTACGAGATATAACAGAGTTGCAGAATCTGAACACCATCCTGACCAAATTTTCAAGGGGACTATCCTTCCATTTTCTGACAAAATGTTGAAGTAAGTTTCTATACGAATTGAGGAAAAAGCAAAGACATTTTAAAGCAGAACACCAACGGTGAAAAGATTCAGATGAAATGGCTAAACAATTGTGACTCTAGGCATAGCTGTCTTTAAGATAATTCTAAAAGTGTAAACTTTATCATTATAGTGCCACATTGCTCTAAAAATGTGTCATTCTATGTCCCTGAGGAGAGGATGTTATTTGAAACCTACCTATCAGTAGCGAGAAAGAAGAATAGGAAGTGATAGAATAATAAGAAACAACAACACTGAAATACCATCTAATTTTTTTAAATTAATTGTCAGAGGAAACCTTGGTAGGAAAATCACATGGAAAGGGGGGATAGTGGTAGTATGGTATGAGTTGAGGAGGAGGATGGGGTATTCAGTCCTTACCAGCAACCTTTTTTTTTTAATGTGGGAGGAAACCGGAGTACCCGGGGCAAACCCACAGAATGGCAGGGGTGGGATGGTGGTGGTGGTGGGTGCTGGTTTGGTAAGGGTTGAGGAGGGGATGGGGAATTTAATATTTATCTGAGAATTTTTTTCTCTTTATTGTGGGAGAAAACTGGAGTGCCAGGGGAAAACCCACAGAAGGAGGCAAGGGTGAGGGCTTGGTAAGCTGTAGGGAGGTGATGGGGAATTTACTCCTCCCCGGTGGTTTTCAAGAACCAAGTGCAGGGCCAGATCTGTCTTTCCATTCACCTTTGTCTGAAGTAATTCAATTTATATTCATATTTATATATGTATTTATATTTCGGATGTGTGTCTCCTTAGTTGACCGTGTTGTCGGGACAACGCCCACCGGTTCACAGAGAAACATGTGTCGAGCATTCAGCGCCGAGTCGCGCATCTTTACATGGCATCCTAGATCGTTGGACTCGAAGGTCTTTGTTGCTGCGCTCCTGTAGAATCAGCCAATCAATGCACGGCTGTGCACTGGAACGCCCACAAACTTCTCTAACTGTCCAATCCGAGTGAAGCTCCGACTGGACGCCATTTTGTCAGTTTATATCACGGAGCTGCTTGCCGCTCGCCCGGACCTGTTGCTTCCTCCGCAGTTCCGTGTTGTGCAATGGACGGGTGAGTTCTGCCACCTACTTACATTCTAATTAAATCTAGTCTTACGACTCTTTCACCAGCGTTTCACAGCAACGACGTAACTATGTCACTCCAGGTTTTTTCATCAATGGCCGCTGCTGTCATGGTTGATGTCTTAGCCGCTCGTAAAGTTATGTTTGGGGCGGTAGCAGGAAGCTAAGCTAGCCGAGTTAGCTGTTGCGTCGGAGCGGGCCGAACCCCGTTAACACAGCACACCTGCGAACACGCGTTCTCGGTCAAAAACGAGTTTTAAAACCCGACGAATAAATTGTTGAACGAACCAGCTTTACTGTGTCCATCGGTTATCATCACGGTGTGTGTTTACGAGTTTGAGTTATATTAAAACCACTAGGTTTCCTGGTGTTTCACGTGTTCCGATTAAACATTTGTGCAAGTCGATTGATTTAAGATTCAAAGTCGAGTTTTTTTTTAAAGCTCCTGTGTTCTTGTGGTCGTGGAAGAGGTTCTTAAAATGAGTGTTTTTCGACGTCAGGTCCTCTTTCTTGCACCGGAGCAAACGGAAGTAAATTGTGATGACGTTAAATTGACCTAAACCGTTTTATTATTATTCGACAATTGAATATTTTCTGTCCCATTACTGACGAGGGATGAAATGTAAGGGAGAGGACGAAGGATACTGTAAAAAACATTGCAGGTCAAGCTTTTGTTTTTCCAGAATGCTTAAAAGTTCAGGTTTACAAATGTTTATTGTCATAAATACAGGTATTATCGTGTGAAACAGTTTGTCTTTAGTTTAGTAAGACTAATAATAATACAATATATTCATATAATATGTATATGTTAATAAGATAAAATCAAATGCACACTAATACATTATAATATTGGATAAGAAAGCAGAATATTTTTCAGAAGTCCATTTGGACTGTTTGATTATATTGACATTCAACTCAGAATCCAGATTTGAATCAGAATTAAACAAGTCAGAGAGCTCAGTTATGTTTTAACATGTTCCTGATCCTCTTCTGTTAAAATGGACTCAAGTGTCACTAATGGTTGCTAATGTGTCAAATCTCACATGTTGTGTTGCAGCTTGATTATTGTTCAGTCATGTAAATGTCTGAAAAGTTGTTGTGAAGTCCAGAATTGTCGGCTTAGACAGGAAACAGAATTCTTACCAGTTTGTTTCAGACTTCTGTGCGTTATTAAAGTTGAAGGGAAACATTTTGATTCTTTGTCTGTTGCACTGTCATTGTTTAGTGATTGATCAGAGAGGTCGGCAGGGACTCTTCATGTGTTGCCACATTTCTACATCAGTTCTAAATTTAATGAGGAGAATAATAAACTAGCCAGCTGCATTTTCAGTTCCTGTCCTGAATTCTTGTGCTACGCCAGGACTCATTCTTGCCCTGAGGGGTCCTCCTCCATCTGGTTTACAGTCGCATCAGCCTGACCAGCCGGTTTTTCATTATTGCTTTAAGAGCATGTCGTCCTCTCACAGTTCATCTCACATTCATACATTTTAAACTCGCTGTGCTTCTGTGCAGTTTGGAAGATTTAGGACTGAAACTCTGATGTTTCTCTTCGGTGAAAGTTCTTAAGTTTCGGGTGTTTTGGTGCCAGTTGTTGGCAAGAATACAAAGTTTAGTCAGCAGCAGTCAGACATGTCAGTTTTAGCTATTTGTGAGAGGGATCAGAGACTCCGGAGCTCAACTGAAGAAGAAAACGTCCTTCAGCTCGACGAACGAAAGATTAAAACTTTTCGATTTGTGTTCAATTATTCTTATTCTGTAAACTGCTTATGAAACCATTTACACTTTTGCTACAATATTTGAAGGATTGTATTATCATGGGATGAGCTGAGCAGGACTTCATTCGTTGTTTACCTGAAACAGAGAAAATAGTTTCAGTTGTGAGCATAATGATTATTCAGAGAAGTTCACGCTACAACAAGCAAAACACAGATGTATTTCATGGATTATCTTCTGGTGATGGCTGCTTGATCAATATCAGGAAGACGATAGTTGTAATCAGATAGTTTAATTAAATCAAACTCTGGATGCTGCTGTGTGAACGTTTTCCTATTGGTTAATAAACGTGTGTTAAAACATTACTTTTAATTGGTGGGTCGACTGGCGCCTGGGGTCGTTAGTTGACTGGCGGCGATGGTTGCGGCAAAGCAAGAGAACAGGCTCCTTCCCTTGAAGCAATCAAAACTCTGGCTGAGGCACAAGGCGGTAATTTTTCGTTGTTGACAAACACTGAACAGCTAAAAAACTATTATCTGAGCAGCGACTGCGTGAGGTTTACATGAAGACTTTATATGTTCTTTTCTCTCCTTACCCAAATAAACAAATAGAACCTGTTCTGAATATTGTCTGTTGTTGCGATTGAGGCGTGTCTCATTAAGAAACAAATACAGAAGAGGCTGTGAACATTTCCAATTCCGTTGCGTCTTTTCCATTGTGTTGTCAATCTGGAGCAGCTCGATTTAATGAATATATAACTAATAAAACTTCATGCAACGGCACATGCGCATAAACGTTTCTGTTGCATGAATGTTTGTGTGTCTGAGGGAAACAAAGAGGAGAAGAAGGGCGATGCGTTGGCAGGTTGTGTACTTGTAGCCTCACTTTCTGTGTTGACCTGCAGGGAACCTCCCAAGTTGACATTTGATTGATTAACCTGCAGTAACTAGTACCGATAGCCTAACTAATCTGTGACTGTTGTCTCGTTGTGTGACTGAGGCGTCTGTTGGTCCGAGTGAACAAGCAGCGGGAAGACTCATCTTCCTCCAGCAGTGATGCCACAGATGGACTGTAAACAGATCACGATCCAGTTTGTGTGCTGGTTCCTGCTGTTGATTGACTATCAGACTGGAAACTTGCAGCCGGACCGACTGACATTGACTCTGGTCCCCTCCTGATTTAAATCATCCGTCTGCCACGGAGCTCGGTCGCAACGCTCCCCGGGTCAACGACTAACTTCAACCCTCCATACAGACGAGTGCAGAAATCAAAACACTTTACAAAGATAATTAGATAGAATTAAATGATTTAAAATGTATTGAAACAAGGCAATATTACTAATATTCTGTATTTCACCCAATACAACATTGTCGAGCTGGTCATGATGCAACTAACAAACGAGTTCCTTTAGCCGAGTGGCTGACGGACCACAAACATTTATCAAACATTTTAGCCAAAACTAAAACAGGAGAATTAAAAACTGAATGAATGGAAATAAAACGTCACAATAATACAATAAAATAGATTCAAAAGGACAAATAGAGTGGATACGAGGGATCTTATAAGAATAACAACAATACATAATAATAATAACAGTCAGATTACATAAAATCTAAGGGGTATAAAAGCAATGAAGAAGCTGAATGAAATAAAAGTTAGTCACTCCTCTGCTGCTCCGGCGGTTCGGAGCTATGATAGCTCATTCTTTGGGCTCTCCGTCCACTCAAAGGTCAGCTTCTGTCTCCCGGTTTGATGGGTGTCATGTGTCGGTCTGCAGGGTTTCCTCTGCTTCCTGTAACGGCATCTTTTCAGCCTCACTCATTTTATTTTGGACAGTAAATCAGTTTGTTTTCTATCTGCTGCTTCTAATGTTGCTTTCTTTTCTTCCCAGTAGTGTCCACCAAGATTTAACAGTTGGTACTAAGGTAGGCACCTCTGCTCCTGCTCCCTCCTCATCTTCCTCCTCCAGCTCCTCCTCCTTCTCGTCCACCTGCTCCTCATCTCCTCATCCTCCCTCCTCTTCTCCCCTACTTCTCGTCCTCATCCTCCTTCCCCCCTCTCCCTAATTCTCGTCCCCATCCTCTTCATCCTCATCCTCCTTCTCGTCCGCCTCCTCCTCCATGTTGCTTTGTTGCTGCTGTGAATGTGACTGAGGCACTTTTCTTTTTGTTTGTGCCTCATGACGGAGTCGCTGCCATCTGGGAACAATTCAAAAATTTACCTTGGCGTGTCGGGGTCATTTCTCCAGCATGAAACTCAACAGTAATGTTCTTTTTGGTGACGTTCCACTACGAGGCTAATGGGAGAAGTGAACAATAAACATTCTTAAAGGAGCGTAACGCTGCTCTTACAGCTCGCCATTTCTCAAATCATCCAACAGTTTATTAGACGGAGGAGATCTTTGTTTTCACCAGGAAGAGGTCCGTTGAGGCCCCTGTGTGATGTATTAATAACATGAACATGTTCAGAAGAACCTTCTCAGTTTGTGTGAATCTGTCGGTCTACCTCACAAAATGTAGCATGAACGAACATCGTATGGAGAGTTTATTGTTACAGGTAGACTGATGCTAGCTGCTACGTTAGCCTGCAGAAACAGACAGTCTCACTGTTTGTGTGGGACGGCTGCACTAATGTTCCTTTCAAACGTTTTTAATAATGGGGATAATGTCTGTTCCTCTTAGTTATGTCCATAGACATCCAGTTTGCCATCATATAAGAAGTGATCTCCTCACTTTCTTGTGAAGGAATCTTGATTATTACAATTGGCTGTTGATTGGTCTGATGCGGCTGTCTGATGTCAGCTGACAGATCTGATCTGCTCGGCGTGCGTTTGTACACACCAGTGGATCAGAATGATCAGCTGCTGCTCCTTCAGACAGAATCTCACTGCTAGTTAGTGAAAATGAAAATCTAGAATCATCCAGGTAGCAGCGACTCGTGTTCAGCTGCACCATCATCATTAATCCAGATTTTCTGATTGTTCAAGTAAACAGAACTTTGCAGGTTGCAGCTTCTCCAATGTGCATGTTTGTGTTTTGTTTGTCATACGTGTTGTTTAACTGATCATCTCTTGGTTTTAGACTCATGGTTGGACAAAACAAGACATTTGAAGACGTCACCTTTCACTCAGGTAAACCGTCTTTATTCACTTCTTAGTGTCACATGTTACAGACACATCAGTTAACTGATCCAAATAAAAAGCAACTATAATAATGATAATGGTTTGCAGGTCTGCTGTGACTTTGTGTTTGACGTGTCTCACACAGCAGAGACTGTTGCTGATGTTTCCATTATTGATGAACCTGCTGGGAACCAGTCAGATTACTACTCAGACGTCCCCGTCTTTCTTACTGGACGCCACGTGTTGGCGCCCAGCTGTTGCCTCCTGCACTTTCTGCTGCAGATTTGCCGTCACATTGTTAATTTACAAGACACATCACCTTCAGTAGTATTCAGATGATTAATCAATCAAACGACATTTAATTGGTAACTACTTTGATAAAAGACACACTCACCGTCTTCAGCTTCTTAGCTATTAAGATTTGCAGCTTTTCTTCATCTTTACTCTTCTACACTAAAGATTAATGAGATAATTTTAAGACATTAAAACGAAGAGGAGTTCAAACTGTCGTCTTCGTTGTTGTTGGATGATGCTGAGAGCTGGAAGCAGGTCGCCTCCGAGCACCGAGGAGCGTCTGATCATAGAATCGAATGCTGTGCAGCAGGAAGCCCTGCAGGACGCTCAGGTGTTCAGTTCCTGGTCAAAATGGGGCTGAGTTGGCAGAAAGTAGTCCACACCTGTAGTGGGCGGGGCCTTAGATTACCTGAGAGGTCCTTATGTGGCACAGGATGTTGTTGGAGACTTCCCTTTCACTACTGATGGGTACTCAACACTTCCTGTCTCTTTCACATTAAGAGCCTTCATTGTGAAAGTCAACATACATGAAGTTGATAATATTTGTGTACTTTTACTTGTAAGTTTCATTTCGTGTTTGTAGAGGTCTTTAAGTCTCCGTCCTCTGCACAGTGTTTTGCAGGCGTCGCTGGGCTGCAGGTCATTAGTATCAAGAGAAACTTTGTACTACTGTTGTGTATCAGTGTGAACGTGGAGGTGTGGCCTGTTCCCAGCAGCCTTTGCTCACATTCCTCAGTTTCTCCTCAGCAATCATGTTTGATATGTGTTCAACGGCAGAGCGGTGACCGCCATGGCCACTGCTACTTACAGAACTGATTCTGTTCAAAGACCACATGAATCCCAGAGAGAAACCAAGATCTGAGAGCAGGAAGTGACGGGGAGCTGGGGCTGCTGGGAGGGGGAGGGGTGTCCTCCGAGCTCCTGTTTCCTCCTCTGACCTCAGGCAAGTCATCATACACTGCCTCCTGGTAAAGGAGCCGTTCGCTGTTTTAGCAACAGCTTTTTCAGACTCACATTGAACAGCAGTCAGTTTAGTTTACGATCCATCGCCACTCAGCCAGAGTCCAACTGCTGTTCGGGCAAAATGTGAAAACATTTCACAGAATGATGTTCGTTATTTCCTTATTTGATCATCTTGTCCATGAAACATCAAACAAGGGTCAAACCTTTGTGATTAACTCCCCCTCACCTCTAGGAGGCATCTTTAAATGTCGTGTTATTTTACACCAACAGTCCAGCAGCTAAAGACATTGTGGATTATTTCTGATCTGATAAACACTAACCAATGATAATTCTGTCGGAGTATGTAGGTCAGCAGCTGAACAACTGCAGAACAACTAAACTCACGGTCAGAGAGAATGAAGTGTCACGGCTTTGTGACTAAATGAGTTGATTGGGCATCTGTTGGTGGTTAGCAGATCCTCAGCATCCTCTGGATTCAGACCTTCAGTCCGGTCGTCAGCTGGAGGAGGCGGTCGGTCGGCTGGTCCGCCTGTTGGCTGGTCAGCCGTTAGACAGCAGCTCGGGTTTCTGCTCCAATATTCATGTGAGGATCAGTAAGAAGATCTGAGCTGCTTTGTTCAGGAGAAACAGCTGCTCAGGTTCCACTGAGACGAAGCATCCTAATAATCTTATTAGGTTCTTGACTTCAGTGGTAGAGAGACACTTTCTATCAGAAATATATTGTTACGTCTACTTTACTTCAAACTCAACTCTTCTGGATTAACTGGCTCTAATGATCCGTTAGGACCTCATGCAGCTCCAACTTGAACAACCTCGACATTACAACTGCTCAGCGAGTCCTCAGAACCCTGATGGAGGGACAGTTCTTATGGACTGTTTCATCAGACAGTCACAGCATCAATGTGAAGTTGTTCTTCTGACTCTAGAATCTTCATGTGTTTGTCTCCTCATCCTCAATGACAGGAAGTGACTGACGTGTCAGGCAGTGTGGGTGGTCTTACACCAGGACAGGCTTCAGACCTGAGGTCTGCATTACTGGCACAGGTGTGTTTGACATCACCTTCAAATGAAGTCAATAAATATTAATCAATTGATAAGTCAGTTGACAGAAAATGAATCATGCGTTTTGTTTTGACAAACAGCAAATGTTCCCAGAGGCTGGACCTTCTTCATGTTTAATAAATCACTGATGTGGTCAATTATAATGAGCATTTCTTACACTTAATAGACTGAAAGCAGCTGAGGAAATGATCAGCAGGTTAATCAATAATGGAATTGACGGCAGCTGTCATTTAAACGTGGTTCTCTTTTGGTAGATAACTTCCTTGGTGGAGGTTAATAATCTGTTGGAACAAAATGTGTTGAAGTGTAAATGTGGTGTTGTAATGTCGTTTCAGAGAGGATCTGACGAGCTTTTCTCCAGTGTCTCCATCGGCCTGTATATCATGAGCACCGCAGGTCACTTCTCTCCTCCTTTATTGTCGCTTGTCATAGCCAGAAAACAGTCGTAAACAGGCCTCATGACGCTGCTCTTGTTTCCTCTGTAGCCAATGGCAACGACAGCAAGAAGTTCAAAGGTGACATAGGAGGTCCCGGGGCGCCTTCCAGGGTCATTCACATCCGCAAGCTTCCCATAGACGTCACAGAGCCTGAGGTCATTGGCCTCGGCCTGCCCTTCGGCGACATCACCAACCTGTTGATGCTCAAAGCCAAGAACCAGGTGACTGCTTACATCACTGCCTACATCTCTTCCTACATCACTGCTTACATCACTGCCTACACGGGCTGGTTAGAAAACCCGGTCAGTTTGCCGTCTGTAAGCCATCTGTTGGCCAACAGTTAGCTACGCCAGTGATGGTGTGAGAATTAATCCGTCAGGTTGCAATAAAACATTCTAATGATAACTTCCAATACAAAAGTATGTCTGTCACATCTCCACCATTATCATATCTTCCGTCCTCTCAGGCCTTCTTAGAGATGAACTCAGAGGAAGAAGCTCAGAACATGGTGGGTTACTACTCCACTGTGATGCCCTTCATCCGGAACCAACCTGTCTATGTTCAGTTTTCCAACCACAAAGAGCTGAAGACGGACCACTCCCCGAACCAGGAGGTACTGCTCGCTGTTACATTTAGCATCTGCATGGTCTTAGCACCTTAGCTCCTCTTCTACACTCACTGGCCACTATATTAGGTACACCCTAGGGGTGTTGAAAACAGAACGAGATGGAGGCTTTGATTGTAGTGCAACCTTATTTCAGATGTCTGTCCTCTCTTCTTACCTCCATCTCTCTCAGAGGGCCCAGGCGGCTCTTCGGGCCCTCAGTGCGTCCCATGTGGACCCGTCTGCGGTGGCCCCGAGCTCGGTGCTGCGTGTGGTGGTGGAGAACCTCTTGTATCCTGTCAGCCTGGACGCCCTCTGCCAGGTAGATTTACATTACCTTCATCCAAAGCATCCCACGAGTGAGGAACCACTTTAGCTTCAGTGCAGACGGAGATGCTCTATATGTAACATGTAACAATGTTAGTTATGGATTGTTTGGCTGTAAAGTTATTGAAAACTGTTTTGCTCTCGGCTTCGGTGCTTTATTATTTGTAAGTTGATGCACATTTATACTGATGATGAACCCATTATTACCCGTCTCTTGATCTGTAAGGTATTGTTCCAACCCGAGACTTCCTTGACTGATTCTTTAGTTTCCTCACATGGTTTCATTGAAGGATGTTGAGGTGGAACATCAGGGGAAAACTACAACTGAAAGAAGACAAACTTCAAACTGTTGAACTTGAGATGATGTGTTTGTCCTGTCTGCAGATTTTCTCAAAGTTTGGCACTGTGCTGAGGATCATCGTGTTCACAAAGAACAGTCAGTTCCAGGCTCTGCTGCAGTATCCCGACGGAGCGTCTGCACAGGCAGCTAAACTGGTGAGAATCGCCCCCCTGCTGGGCGCTCACACAACAGACGCTTAGACATCTGAGAAGTGTCAAATGTTTTAATGTGAGCTGTTTGTCACTGTGTTTCAGTCTCTGGATGGACAGAACATCTATAATGGCTGCTGCACACTGAGAATCAGCTTCTCCAAACTCACCAGTCTCAACGTGAAATACAACAACGAGAAGAGCCGCGACTTCACCAGACCCGACCTGCCAAGTGGAGACAGCCAGCCGGTCATGGAGCACCCGGCCATGGCGACAGCGTTCAGTAAGACCCGCCAAGGAGGCACCATTCCCTATCGCCCACGATATATCGTGACGAATCTCGCCAATTAATACGAAATGTTCATATTGTCAGTATGACGGTAAAATTTACACATTTAACAGAAGAAAAGTAAACATATAAAACAGTTTAAACTGATACAGAAGAGAAATGTTACAATATTTTGTGTCAGTGGTTAGTTAAGCCACTGAGTTGGTGGTTAGTTAAACCTCTGAGTCGGTTGTAGGTTAGTAAAACCTCTGAGTCAGTTTTGTCTCTCCTGTCTGCAGCTCCAGGTATCATCTCAGCAGCTCCGTACACTGCAGCGACTCACGCCTTCCCACCCACCTTTACCATCCAGCCGGCAAGTGAGTCTTACCTGTGTGTGTGTGTGTGTGTGTACCAAGTATACCTCCAGTTGTGGGAACACAAATCTATTTACAGCCTTTTAAGACTCATCTCTGGAAGCTAGAAGGTTTCCTTGATCACGTAAATTAGAGTGAGTCAATAGCAACACAGTTTATCAGAAGTGTCAAGTGAAAGTCCCCCCCTCATGTTTGTCAACCGGCTCCATCTACTGACCCATTAGAGTCATTTCATCCACCCAGGTATCGATCTAATAGTCAAACCGTGTCACCTCTCCCAGTGTCATCCCACTATCCAGGCCTGACGGTCCCCGCTCTGCCTGGGGCCCTGGCCTCCCTGTCGCTCCCTGGGGCCACCAGGCTTGGATTCCCCCACTTCCCTGCTGGACACTGTGTCCTGCTGGTCAGCAACCTCAACCCCGAGGTGAGTGCTTCACTAGGATCGTCCGGCGGCCGTCTCACCGTCCTCCTCAGAGCTTCCCTCTGAAACATGAACATACAAAACGCACTGAAGCAACAAACAGGCTCTACATTTATTATACTTCATACTATTATACTTTGTTACTTTGTCAGTGAGGACAGTTTCTGCTTAATTAAGCCTGTAAATAACCTATTAATGAAGTTCTGTACAACGTCCCTTTTATTACACACACACACACACACACGGAGGTAAGGACACATATGACTGTAAACACACAGATGCCTGTACATACACACACATCTTTCCAGTCATGTGTGAATTTGTTCTCCTCATTATGATTCCACCTGCCCCCACCTCCTCTGCAAAGGTAATTAACCTTCTGATTGACCCGTCACGTGTCTCTTTTTGTTTTTTAATTTGTTGCCATGGAAACGCCTCGGACCCTCCACCTGTCCTGCCCTCCCACCTTTACCTGTCCTGTCCCTCCGCTGCCTTCTCTGCTGTCTTTAAAGAGAGTTACGCCCCACTGCCTCTTTATTCTCTTCGGTATGTTGTCACTAGCATCTTATTTTGAATTATCAGTACCACCTGGTTGTTCTGATTTTAAGTTTGTTTTTCCTCTTTTTTTTTTTTTAATGAACATGAGTGTCTGCTGGTGTTGTCACGTGTGCGTGTTGATTGGAGTTTATTCACAATATTTGCAGCCGTTTCCTCCGAGTGCGTCGAAATGAAGCTGAAACTATAAATTTACTAACATCCGCAGTAAAACTATGCCTGCGGCAGGAAGTGACATCACAGCTTCTGTGTGTTCACAGCAGCAGATTCTATGAAACAAGATTTCATCATTTCAACTCAAACCAGCTTTCACTGAGCAAACAAACCTGACTCTCTTGTGACTTGAATATTAGATAATAGATCAATAAGTTCATCTTTGATCCTCTAATAATGAAGAAGATTCTTTGGTTTCTGGTGAATTTTCTTTGTTTATGAATGTCAACAAGTATTTTCTTTCTTTAATCACTCCATTCGCTGATGATGGCTCACTCAAAGAGACCAAGAGGACATCTACACAATCTTTGTCCAATATAATATCTAATATATATATAAATATAACATTTCCCCCCGACAAAACCGAGTCTTAGTGAACAATGAAAATAAGTTTAATATCTAGTACAGATTGAAGACGTGTCATCATGACAACGGCTGTAGTTTCAAACTCTCGTCCGTCCGAAACGTCTCGCTGCATTTATTGTGTTTTCATCTTCATCCAGTGAGCCTGAGTCTGTTTTTGAGTTTGCATGTTGGGTTTCCTTCAGATTGCATGTCCTCAGTGCTGAATCAGCTGCTCTTGGTTTTTTAGTCAACACTCCCATAATTCATAGCTCCTACACGGTGTAATCTGCCGTTTTAATTTTCTCTGACCCTTAATTTCCTCACCTGCACTTCCTGTGAAACAACCGTTCAGGAGATCCTGCCTCCTAAATTCAGTTCATGAACTCTTTAGTGTTCCCGTGTTCTGAAGGCAGCGTCTCACTACTGCTCCCCCCAACCCCAACCCCCACCACCACCCACACCACCGTGTCTTTAGAGACGAATCATTTCATTTTGACGATTGACTTTAGTGTTATTGACCATAAGACCAAGGGTCGGTGGCTCGGCAGCCTGCAGTCGGACCAGTTTATGTCAGATTGAATGGACGTCCATTGTGTTTGTGTGACCGACTCAAAGTGCAACAAGTGTTCAGCCTGTTGTTTTCTCCGGCTGTGTGTTAAGGTGTTTATGGGGATGTGATGAGGGTGAAGATTCTGTTCAACAAGAAGGAGAACGCTCTGGTTCAGATGTCTGACAGCACACAGGCTCAACTGGGTAACGCCTCGCACACGCTCAGATTGATCTTTTGGTCTTCAAATCGATGTTGGAAACTTGAACAGTGTTTTCTTTCCATCTGATTTGCAGCTATGAGTCACCTGAATGGCCAGCGGCTGCATGGGAAGCCGTTGCGCATCACGTTGTCCAAACACACCAGCGTCCAGCTTCCTCGTGAAGGCCACGAGGACCAGGGCCTCACCAAAGACTACAGCAACTCTCCCCTCCACCGCTTCAAGAAGCCCGGCTCAAAAAACTACTCCAACATCTTTCCCCCGTCTGCTACCTTGCACCTCTCCAACATCCCGTGAGTCTGTCATCACGTCATCATCAGCCTTTATAACAGGGAGCGCCACAAGGACACCCTGCGTTTATTTATATATATACATATATATATATATATATATACATATATATATACATATATATATACATATATATACATATATATATACATATATATATATATATATATATATATATATATAAGAAGAATAAGAAGATGGCCTGTAGTCCAACCTGAAGAACAATTAAACAAATCAAATGAGCTTGTTTTCCATGTGACCATACATAAGTTGTTGTAGCTGCCACTGATCGTCTTTGTGTTTTCAGCCCCGCTGTGGTTGAAGATGACCTGAAGATGCTGTTCTCCAGCTCAGGAGCCCTGGTCAAGGCCTTCAAGTTCTTCCAGTAAGAGTGTCCTTACCTGTTTTCCACATCTTTCTATAAAGTCCTGGTTCTTACTCCTGTTATACTGAAGTCCATGTCCTACCCAGAAGCACTGATCCATTTCCCAAACCTCTGTCATAAAGTTACTTACCCTCCACCCTGAGTATACATCGTCCCCCTTCCTTTCCCCTGAGCCATTATCTTTTACCATTAACTCGATTCTGCAGCCTTCTGCAGTGCCTTACCATTTTTAACTTGAACCCTTATCCATGCATCAAAGCACTTGTCCTTGTCCCAAAACCCCTGTCTTGCCCAGGCCAGGCTCTGAAACCAGCAACCCGACCCTAACCCCACCCTGAATCCCACATCCTTGCCCACTCGTTCCTGTTCTTACTCTAAACCTTCATCCTTCACCCTGAGTTCCCTGTTCTTCCTCTGCAGTTCCATCTTTCGACCTCTCGTCCCTGTTCTTCCTCCAAAGCTTCATCCTTTGACCCGAGTTCCCTGTTCTTCCTCTAAAGCTTCATCCTTTGACCTCTGGTCCCTGTTCTTCCTCTACAGTTTCATCCTTGGCCCTGAGGTCCCTGTGCCTCTAAGCTTATATTCCCCTTTCCCCTAAAACACCAAAGCCCTTGTGTTCCCAGATCCTCATGCCTTCTTCCTGGTCTCAAACTTCTAGCGCTGCCATTGAATCTTTACCTCTACTGTTATCCAGTGTTGTGACCTTGTGGACTTCAGGTATGGTGTCTAACAAACCTCCTATTGGTGTCTCCTTCAGGAAAGACCACAAGATGGCTCTGATCCAAATGGGCTCAGTGGAAGAGGCCATTGAGTCCCTCATTGAGTTCCACAACCACGACCTGGGAGAGAACCACCACCTGCGGGTCTCCTTCTCCAAGTCCTCCATCTGAGCCTAGGCCTCCACCATGTGAACCCTCCACCTCTTCTGAGAGTGGAAGCGATGGTGTCCACTACACTCCAGTCATTCCAACACGTCTGCAGAAACCACAGCAATGTCTGGTGCAATGTTAAATTATTTTTTTAAAACTCCTAGGTTTTTTGCCTTCAAAGAGGTTTAAGGTCACTTTAGAAACTATCAGAGTTCAGAGATAATTCTCAGAATTCATTGAAGAAATCAGATTGTTACATTTAAGAATTCAGGGAGAAAAGTGTGTTTGTTCAGAAGACCTGTTGGATTACAGATTTCAAACTCTTGCCTTGTTGTTGTGAAGCTCTTAGCCACTCTTGCCTTTTGACTTAAATCTCAGAATCAACAAATTTAAGTCACTTAATTTATTTGTCAGGAATTCTGATTTTCTGATTCTTGGAATCCAGAAGTCTTCAGATTCAGATTTGGGTAACTCAGAATTCTGTCTTTAATCTCAATTCTGCTTATTTCTTGTGGCCTTAATCCTCTTCAGTTTCCCCTTATGTTTGTAAAATATCAGCTTTGACAATGTTTGACAACTCGTGGATTAAAACCCTGTCAGATCTTTGATTAGGTCTCGTTGGGACGGGCCTGGTTATGACCAGTGTAGTTGAGACGGGCCTCGTTGAGAAGGGCCCTGTTGAGAAAGTTCTCATTAAAGCAGAACTTCTGTGTTTTTTTACCTGGGCGTAATTGTTGCGTAAACCTGTTGTCATATTCTATTATCAGGAACATTTTTTATTTAATACGGCCATTATTAACAAAGAATTAACACGCCCAGAGGCCGCTCAAACCACCTCTAGCTAGCAGTAAAGTACGATGAACGCGCTTTTAAATTCCCAAAACTTTTACTGTTATCAAAATGTCTGACAACACCAGCCAAGGGGGTGTTTTGGGGTTTTGCTGTAAGCAGAGGCAGCAGGCCATCTGAGTAGCAGAGGGAGGCAGAAGCAACTGCGAGTCTGGCAGAGAGAGGAGTATGGCGGGGTAGGATCATCACAGAAGTCCTGGCGTAGCTTTCTACGAGATGATTGGAGACTAAACGATGGTTCATGTTGACTCATTTCTAAATTGTATCAACAACATGAACGCTCGACAAAGCTTTCACAGACTATCGCTGGAGCTACGACACATGTTGAAGTTGAGAACTACACAGGGATGTAAACACTCTGGTACCGCCGATGCAGCGAACAGATCATCATGTTAGCAACCACCATTTAGACCCGGGATGACTTCTGCCAGTCAAATAGAGAAGACCTCTGACACCAAAGCACTTTTACCTGAAGACAACAGCTGTTCCAGCAGCAGAGAGTCCTGCTGCAGGCACAGTGGAGTTAGGCTAATGTTTTTAGCCGGAGCTAAAAGTACCTCAGGGAAAACCCCAAATCATGCTCTCAGGGAAAACAGAGGTTTGTCTCTGCAGGGCTTCTTTCACTGATGTTGTCAGACACTTTGGAAACAATAAAACATATTTGACATTTAAAAGCCCTTTCATCGGCTCCAAATGTAACATGTACAAATGCCCCGTACTAATAGCTAGCAGTTAGCGAGCGACTACAGGGACATAAACAATGGACCGGTTGGAAAACAAATTGCTCCCGATAATAAAATATGACAACAACATGGAGGAATTATGCCCAGGATGAAAAATAAGGCCTCATTAAGACGGGCATGTTAAAAAAAGCTCTCGTTGAGACTGTCCTCCTTAAGATGGGCCTTGTTGAAAAAGTTCTCGTTGAGACGGTCCTTGTAAAGGAAGGCCTGAATGGCCTTCAGATGATCCCTGTGCCTTATTCCTGCATGACCAGGAATGACCTCGACTTTGACATGTAAAAATAAATCTCCCATCATGCCTCTGTAGCTTGGCAAAGAGCAGGTTTACAGTTGATATAGGTTTACTGTTTATGAGATGTTATGGCGGATATATTCGTGTTTTATTGGTGGTGTTTTCCAGTCCTCTGTTAGTGTTTAGCACTGCTGGTTACTGTAGCATCAAACATGTGAACTGATTCTGTTTTAGCGGGTTTGCTGGGTTTTTAGTCCTAGATGCAATTCTTTTCTTTCTTTTGATTTCTTGTATTTCCTTGTATGCAATCATGTTTTATTCAAATCAGATATTGTAGCAATATTTTAATCATTCCTAAACTTTGTATTTGTTGGGTGTTGGCGTCTCGGCGAGCGCGTTGGATCTTCTCGGTGCGTCATTGCGTTTTACGATCCTCAGACGAACGTTTTATTTCCTGTAGTGTTCTGATGGATTTGCGATGTTAGTTTGTTTCGTCTCTTGTTGCCTCTGAACAGTTTTATTTATAAGTTTGTGATCCACTACAGCTGAAACCAAAAACGGCCTTTTAGATGCAAACAAATCCGCCTGCCTCAGGTTTCTGGTTCTAAAGACTAAAAAACAAAAGGTGGTGAACTGGTTTAGGCTTTTTCTTGGTGTTTTCCTGTGTGAATGTTTTTATTTCTCGACCGCTTCACTGGATTCAGACCGCCGCTCGACCCAGCGGGGCGACTTCAGTCTCTATTGCACAACAGATGTTTTGTGGAGTGCCTTCGACAGGCGTACTTCAGGCATTTTGATTCTGACATGAAAGATTGAGAAGAAACCCTGCAGCCATCAAACCATCTGAAACCACAAGATGCTGGTTCGGTCGATCTGTGTCTTAATATTATTACGTCGACATTCCAGCCGCCGTTTATCTGATGACGCTCATTCACTGTCTGAACTTCCTGTTTCTGTAAATGAGCTCCTGAGGGCGGTCGTGGTGCATTCAAGACGCCTCGGAGGTTCCGGAAGACTTTTAAACTATAAAAATATTGTGCTCTGTTTTTAAATGGTTGCTGTTTTTATTTATTGACGTAAATGCACGTGTGACCTTCTGCATCCTGTCAAATTCAGATGTGTTTCGACTTATCAAATCTTCATCAGAAGAAGTTCCACATTGCCTGCAGCTGCTGTCAATTGAATAGAATTTGTTTGTAAAAATATCAAAGTAGTCAGTCAGAAGAGACCTGAGTCTGATCTGAGCTGCATCATTTCTCACCTGGATGAAAAGTATTCGGACACATTCATGAAGCTCAGATTCATATGTTGAACGTGGTGATTGTTTGTCAGTGTGACAGTGAGACGTCTTCACTCTCAAACTATCTTTGTCGGCAGACGGCAGCTGCGGCGACACTCTGAACTGATTCACTTCTCATTTGACATCAATTATCTGCAGCTTGTCGGATGTTTGTCCTTCAGACACGCTTGACGAGCTGCTGCCTGAATGGTTCATTGGGCATCAAACCAGTTGGGACATCAGAGATATTTTACAGACCAGAACCAGATCCAAAGTGGGACCAGAACCGTCCCTGCTCAGAGTCCGCTGCTGGACTGCGTAGAAATAATGTGACGCTCATAAATGTTGAAGAAGATTCTCCTTATGTGACTGCGGCCGCCGTGCACAGCTGACCAATCAGAATACAGCAGGAAATGATTCTGAATGAACTGACTGAATCCGACACTGTAAGAGCTGATGAAACGCGCGCGTTGATAACATGTTGGTGTGATCGGGCGACTTGAATGCATCACGAGGCGTCAGGTGGGGCGGGACTTGGACCAGAGGGGGGGACTTAAACTGTACATACGTGTTTTATACCACAGGTTGGTGTCGGACCGCTGATGGTTGGTTTTATATCTGATGGAACGTGTAATTGTTGATCCAAGACGGTTATGAGCTCCACTGTTCATGTCACAGCGAAGAAAGACAACGGAATAAATCACTTTTTATCAAACTGGAGTCCAGAGTCGTCTGTCACAGAGACACAGGCAAGGCCATCTGAACCAGCTGAATATGGATCCAGTGTGAAGCTGAAGTTTAAGTCGTGTATTAACAGACGTTTGACCAGCAGGTGGCAGGAAAAAAAGTTTCCTGTCACTCAAACTTGAAAACGGACAGCAAAATGTAAAAGATCTTCTAAGGAAACAAAATATCAAATACATTTTCGATAAAAACAAATGTGAATCTGGAGTTTTCATATAGATCTTTTGATTTGTGTTCTTGTTTCTGTCGATGATCACGGCTATATATTTATCTTCATTAGAAGGATCAACCGATTTAGATGTTCCGCCTTGTTATAAATGAGTCGTCAACAGAAATACAGAGAAAATGAAATAAAGAAACACATAGAAGAAAGCTCAGACTCAGTGGTTCCCTGAGAAAACAGAACGTTCCCATCCAGTTACAAATGTCCACTGTGCATCAGATTAATTATAAGAATTAAAACGAGTTGTTAGAAAAGAATTACCAGATGCCTGAAAGTAAAGAGTTTATAGATCTAACTGACATGGTTTAATCCAGTCCAGTAATCTAAACAATCACTTACAAGGGATTCAAATGAAAGTCAGAAGGATGGCTGCATTCAAAAAGTAAACATGTCGTAAACTTATTTAGTGACTCCGACATGAACGACACTTTTATAACTCCATTCAGAGGTAATCCATGATCATACCGTGAGGGGAGATCACCTGAAATGATTCTCCTCTTGAAGATGTTTCTTTCTAACAACTTCTCTGGTGATTGACAGTCTTGTGGCTTCAGATGATGTTCAGTAGCGAATGTATGTTTTCAGCGCATGCGCACTCGTCGCCAGTGTGGCACCTCAGCCTCTTGTGGCGGAAATGAGTATTACAACAACAAACACGCTGGAAAAGATGCAGAAAAGGTTTTTAACTTTCTCTTAGATCATAAAAACAGGCGGGAAACGGGTCCGAGATGTGTCTATGTAGACAAATGATTGAACAACAGAGTGGTTCTCCTAAAACACAAATTCGATCATTTTAAAATGCTGTCTGGTTGAAAAGGAACATTTTGTTTGTCCTTCCACGCTTGTGAGCCATGCGATTGTTTCCGGGAACAGAATCAACTCATGTGTTTGGTATAAAACATTTGCAGATCGTCCTCCACTGATGTCAGCTGATCTGTAATTTAACAGATTCAATGAGACTTTTGGATTTAAGTGAAGTTTAAACCCGGACGAACATTTAAAGCTTCTTTTATCAGCTGAAGTTGAATTAATTGTTTTAAAGTCGGAATAATTCCACCTTGTATGTGAAACGTGACGGAGCTTTAGAGGATTCTTAACAAAGAGCTTCAGTAAATAGAAATGATCAAAGCTCTGCTTCTTATTCAGCAGAAGAAGAAGAAGAAAAGCGCCGCAGATAATAAAACTCAGGAAGAAGAGAGAAGTGAAGCGTTCAGTTTCACATCAGTTGGCTGGAAACAACGTAGATCTGAAGCTTTACAGACTGAAGGAAGTTCATATCCGTGTCTTCTTATCCACCCCCGACCCCCCTGACATCATGTTGGACCGCCGACACGCAGCCAAACAAAGAGGGATTGCGGGGGAAAAAAGCTCTGGGACGCCAGCTTGGTCTCACATGGTTGTCCAGTCGTTCCAGCAGGAGAAGACGGAGACGAGTTTAACATAATCCTCCAAATCCACATGCGTGCCCACACAGCTATCTTTGTGAGGACATAACACGTTCTGGACCTGCACAGAACCTTGGCCCAAACAGGACCTGGACCTGAATTGAACCTGGACCTGCACAGAACAGGACTTGAACCTGAACAAGTTAACCTAACCTAAACCCAATCATAGCCTGAACCAGGTTCTGAACGGTCCCTCAGCTCTGGTGTTTGGGTTTCACATCCAGAACCGTCACAGATCACAGAACATTTCACCACATTTACCTGCAAAATGAATCTTTTTAAAAAAGTTTGACACTGTTTCTGTCAACTCTTCAGAGACTCGTCTCCCTTCAAGTATTTGACAACTTCATTATATGAGCAATAAATATGTATTTTCCCTTCTCAGCATTCAAACATCAACATTGATGAAGGTGAACTAAAGTAAAACAAAATAAACCCTGTGTTGTTTCATGCAGAACATTTCACCTGTTGACTCTCCCAAACTTCTGTTGTTCCTCCAGAAGAGGTTGCAGGCCAGCAGGAGTCATATTGGCTGAGCTCACCAAGGTGTGTTAACGCCTGCCGGACAACTACTTTAAATGCTAATTCTCCCAGCCGACTAACGACCTCCGAGCCAATCACTTCCCCCACATCTCGTCCGGCCCCCCGCCGGGTGACCGCCGGAAACAGGCAGCAGACGGCTGTCAGACAGTTAATCCAGCCGTGTTTGTGTCGTGTGCAGCAGCTCGATGAGCAGTCACGCGTGTTTTGACACGTTTGAGAGGAAGACGACGAGGAAAACAGTGTTTAGGCAGGAAGAGGAGAAGCTCAGCGTGCAGCTAATGGCTGTCCGGCTGACAGATCCATCATGTATATAACCGGCCAGCTCGGCTGCTTTGCATCCGGCTGACAGCTTCTGTGCTTCCGCCTAAAAGGCAGATTATGTAAATGTTGTGTTCACTGGACTCCATCAGGCCCGACGCCCCCCTGATGCTCCACCGCCATCAACCCCCCCAGGCAGCTCCATCCTGGTGCTTCTGTGATTGGAGGCTGTCCAGCAGGGAGCCGCCAGGTAATTTTGAATGTGCAGGTGATGACACGTGAAGAATTGTCCACCC
>CAAKHC010014286.1:15733-26650 GCA_901007825.1 Macroramphosus scolopax | reverse complement strand
GACACAACCGACACAATGATTGTTTTACAAGTTGAATTATTTAATTTGTGAAATGATTCATATTTGTGACCGTCAGATCTGCTCTGAACTGATTTCTGAGGTGTTTGGATTAGTAGATATGTTTATAAGAGGGTCTACAGTTCAGACATCATCATAGGATCCTCTCTGTGCGCGCCCACGTGGTCCAGACGGATCGGCAGCCCGGACCATTAGCAGGCGGCCGGGGAGGGGGGATGTGCCCTCCCCTCCTCCGTCAGTGGACCAAACACAACTGCTTGGATTTGCCTTGTTAGCAACCGAGCCTCAGATATAAAAGGCTCAGACAGAGGAGGTCTCAGTCGCTGTGAGAGCCATACACCCCTCACCTGCACCCACATACACACACACACCCACATACACGCCTCACGCCCCCACTTTCTGCACCGTCGCCCCTCATTCCTGCACATCACCTCCTAGTCCGGCCGGATGAGTTACCCGGTGGATACGATAGGGAGCCCGTTCAGGAGAGTTATGGATTCCAGGACGTCCAACTACGGCTTCAGCCGCTCCGGCGGGACCCCCTCCAGCGGCTTCCGCTCCCAGTCCTGGTCCCGGTCCGGTCCCGGCTCCACCATGACCACGTCTTACAAGAGGAACGTGAACGCGCCGGTATCCCGGGCATACAGCTCCACGGTGCTCAGCTCCGCCGACAGCGTTGATTACAACCAAACCTCCGTCCTGAACGGAGACTACAAGAGATCTAACGAGAAGGAGCAACTTCAGGGGCTCAACGACCGCTTTGTTGTTTACATTGATAAGGTGCATTACCTGGAGCAGCAGAACCAGCAGATCGAGGAGGAGATCCAGGCACTGCGGCAGAAGCAGGTGTCGCGCTCCCAGCTGGGCGACCACTACGACCAGGAGCTGCAGGAGCTGCGCTCCACGCTGGAGCAGATCCACCATGACAAGGCGCAGATCCAGCTCGACGCCGACCACATCGAGGAGGACATCCAGCGGCTCAGGGACCGCTTCGACGAGGAAGCCCGCATCCGGGAGGAGACGGAGGCCATCATCCGCGTCCTGAAGAAGGACACGAGCGACTCGGAGCTGGTGAAATCGGAGTTGGACAAGAAAGTTCAGTCGTTGCAGGATGAGATCGCGTTTATCCGCAACAACCACGAGGAGGAGGTGAGTGATCTCATCGCCCAGATCCAGGCGTCTCAAGTGACCATGGAGAGGAAAGAGACCCAGAAGGCAGACATCACCGAGGCTCTCCGGGAGATCCGCTGCGAGTTGGAGGGCCACTCCAACCAGAACCTGCAGCAGGTGGAGAACTGGTTCATGTGCAGCTACAGCAAACTCACCGAGGCTGCGGAGCAGAACAAGGACGCCATAAAGTCCGCTCGTGATGAGATATCTGACTACCGGCGCCAGCTGCAGTCCAAGACGGTGGAGCTGGAGTCCGTCCGCGGGACGAGAGACTCGCTGGAGAGGCAGCTGAACGACATCGAGGACCGCCACAACAGCGACCTGGGAAGTCTGCAGGTAACAAGCTCTTCATTATCTGCTGTCTCATGTTCTGTTTGGGGGTGTTAAAAAACTTTCTGGGTTTCTGGGGTAATCGGTGTTTTGGGTGGTGTTGTTTGCTTCAAGTTACTTTTTTTGCCATCTTTGACTGAGTTTCTATTATAGTCTTGAAATGACACTATTTCTTTAGAGCCTTAAAGTTAATGAGATCTGCACCATGAGTCAGGACCTTCATTCAAACCCTGTCTGCTGCTCCTCACTTCGCTTTCAGGACCTCAGCACAGACTTGCTTATGTCAGGAAATAGTTAAAGGGAAACACTGCAGCAGACTCTCCCTCCTCCCTCCCTCTGTATCTCTCTCTCTCCATTTCTTGCTGAGTAAGAGGCATGGGTCGATGCCTTCATTGGCTCAGTCCTTGCATCACACCACTGAGATTCATGGGTGGGGCGGGGGATGTATTGAACAAGTGTCGAGGCTGTCCTTGAAAAAAAAAAAAAAACGCATTTTGCATCTGCGTCAGAATATATTAGAGCAACAGCTTCTGGTCAGAGAGCCTGCAGAGCCTGTGATATGTGCACAGACATTAAAAGAGGTCTAACATGCTTTAGTGAGATCAATTGATATAAGAACCTTGCAGAGGAAGTTACATTGTTTTTGGAAACTGTTTAATTGAGAATCTACGAATGTAAATTTAATAGTTTTATTGTCCTAAATCAAACCTGTTCTTCTCAGGAGACAATTCATCAACTGGATAATGAGCTCAAGAGCACCAAATGGGAGATGGCACGTCATCTGCGTGAATACCAGGACCTGCTCAATGTCAAGATGGCTTTGGACATTGAGATTGCTGCATACAGGTATTTAATTTGGAACGTTTAGATTTACTGTTTTCCTCAGAATGAACAATTTATTCTCTTCTGTAAACCAAACTTTTAAACACACATTCATTGTCCCACCAGAAAACTCCTAGAGGGTGAGGAGACCCACTTCAGCACTTTCCCCTATCGCCAGGTGGTTTCTTCCTCCAAAATCTCAAAGCCTAAATCAGAAGCTCCCAAACTTAAGGTGCAGCACAAGTTTGTGGAGGAGATCATTGAGGAGACGAGGGTTGAGGATGAGAAGACCGACATGGATGAGGCCCTGGCAGAGATAGCACAAGAGCTGTCTGCCACACTCGGAGACGACGGAGGTGAAGGAGAAGAGGAGGAAGACGAGGGAGAGGGGGAAGAGGAAGGAGAGGGAGAAGATGCAGAAGGTGAGGGTGAGGAGGGGGAAGACCAGGGTGATGAGGAAGAGATTGTAGCTGCCACTGAAGCTAAAGTTAGCTCTAGTGCACCGACTAAAGAGGAAGAGGAAGAGGAGGGAAAAGATGATGATGAGGAAGAAGAGGCAGAGGAAGAAGAGAGTGAGGGAGGTGAGAAGGAAGAAGAAGGGGATGATTCAAATAAAGGGGATGAAGAAGAGGGAGGTGATGAAGAGGAGGCAGGTGATGAGGAGGAAGTGGAGGAAACGATATTGTGCTCCAAAGCTCCAGAGTCTAAAGCCTCACCTGACAAAGAGATGCCTGGAGATAAACAGGGCAGTGGAGGAGAAGAAGAAGCTGCAGATGAAGCTGGTGCTGAGGAGGATGGTGAAGGTCAGGACGAAGATGCAGACAGTGACAAAGCATCTAAAGCCGGAGATGAGAAAGAGGAAAAAGCGGATGCTGACAAAGGCAAAAAGGACGATAGCGAACTCGATGAAAAGAAGGTGAAAGAGGAGAAAGTGGACGACAGCTCAGAAGAAGTTGTAGCCAAGACAGATGCTCCCAAAACAGAAGCTGCAAAGCCCGAGGTGAAAAAGGAAGAGAGTGTCAAAACAGACGCATCAAAACCGGATTCTCCAAAGTCTGACTCACCCAAACTTGGCTCCCCCAAGTCTGAATCACCCAAACTTGGCTCCCCCAAGTCTGAATCACCCAAACTTGGTTCCCCCAAGTCTGAATCCCCCAAACTTGGCTCCCCCAAGTCTGAATCCCCTAAACTTGGTTCTCCCAAGTCTGAATCCCCCAAACTTGGTTCCCCCAAGTCTGAATCCCCCAAACTTGGCTCCCCCAAGTCTGAATCCCCGAAGCTCGGCTCCCCCAAATCTGAAGCCCCAAAGCCCGATTCTCCTAAATCTGAATCACCCAAGCCTGCATCTCCCAAGTCTGAGGCTCCAAGTGAAGGTGAAGGGTTTCTGAAGGATGTAACCCCAAAGCCCAGCTCCCCAAAAGCAGAGTCACCAAAACCCGAATCCCCAAAACCAGATTCTCCGAAAACTGAATCACCAAAGGTTGAGGCTGCCAAACCTGAGCCTGAGGCATCGAAGCCTGCCGAGGAGAAATCAGAGAAAAAGAGCGATTCAACAGACGACAAGAAGGTGGAGAAGAAGGATGTTGCAATGAATGGCGACGTAGACAAGGACACCCCAGAGGAGAAAGATAACAAAGACGGGAACGAAGACGACGTGATCGCTAACGGCGTTGATGACAGCCCCGTCAAGGAAGACGGGAGCCAGAAAGTGGTGATCACCAAAACTGTGGAGACAATCACAACCGGAGAAGACGGCTCCAAGCACGTCACCAAATCTGTCACTGTGACCGAGACACTGAAGGAGGTGGAGGAGGTGCTGCAGGAGAAGATGGTCTCCACTAAGAAGACAGAGAAGCACTCCACCCAATCCATCAAGCAGGTGACGGAGGC
Organism: Macroramphosus scolopax; assembly: GCA_901007825.1. NCBI lineage: Eukaryota > Metazoa > Chordata > Actinopteri > Syngnathiformes > Centriscidae > Macroramphosus > Macroramphosus scolopax. The sequence goes on along the minus strand of CAAKHC010014286.1, from coordinate 22,420 downwards.
CGAGTGAGCGAGCCGACGGAGGAGGAGGAGGATGACGGGTGAGCCAGAGGAGTCGACACAAGCAATCAACGAAGAACTAACATAACAAAGAAAATCATACAGCTAGAGCAATGTAATAAAGACAACCACTCTCAATCATAGAAAACAAATACAAGAGAGAAGCCAAAAGTTAAATGCTACCAACGTCAACAATGCATGTTTGAGTAAAAGCTTTAATTGGGGCTTTGCTGCAGACACAGTGAGAGGCGAGCGACTGAGACATTTTATCCTCTTTATTTCTTTCTGCAGTTCATGGGTGAGCTCACAGGAGGGAGGGAGGGGGGGAGGGAGGGGAGGGCCTTTGCATGCTAGCTCAGGGGAGGGAAGTGTTTCCTCTCTGATGTATGTATGATAGGAATGCACTGTAAAAAATAGCAAAATATGTAAAGGAATCCATGTAATGTGGGTGGGAGAGTGACAGAGATATTACTGACGATTTTTGAGTTTAAGTAAGGGGTGGTGGTGGGGGGGGGGGGGCAGGTAGGTAGGTGGGAGAATCCTTTACGCAGACACATGCTGTACTGAAGTAGCCTTACTTGATATGTGAATATACCAACTCAGCCAAAAAGAAGACAACAACAAATACACAACATACAGTGACGAGAGAGATGTGTAGAGATAGGACGAACACATGACCACATCCATCCAGTACCTGAAGCAGTTAAAGCTTAACATACCTGAGGAAACTACTAGCCTTAAACATGCTTTTTATCAGTGTCTGTTATGTTTACCTGAGTGCAAATAAAAAAAACAAACAAATTATTGTAAATGCGCAGATACATACATTCTCTTATGCATAGGATGGACTTGAATTTACATACAGAAATAAATGAGGTGCTACTGTTTGCAATCCCATGACTTTACTCATCATGATCGATTTCCCAGCAGCATTTGCTTAATAAATGTCATACTGAAGTTAATGCATTACTTTCTCTGTGTCTCTTTATATTATCTATAATGGACTGCTTTGCTAATTGCATGTGCATGTAGAGTATCAAACATATAAAGAAGTCACTTGTCTGGAGAGAACACAGCCTGGCAAAGAAGAACAACATACCGCATGTAATTAAATTAACATGTATGCGGCTTTGATAATATACTCGTTAATACCCTACAGGAACATGGTGGTGCATCATAAAGGAGGAATGGGTCCTTACATCGATATAAACGACTCATTATAACTCAACAGAAATAAACTTTCAGGTGATAATTCATGTACGAAGACATTGTCATGAATATTATATGAAATTGTGCCCATAGTTCCAAAAAAAATTTACACACTGCTCCTTTAAATATTAATCGGGGTATAGCATTTGACTACAGATCAAGAGGTCCCCGGTTCAAATCCAGGTGTCCCCTCTTTCTTGAATATCCCTCAGGATAAATAAAGTATCTACTTACCTATTGACAATATTCCCTAGTTATCAGTTCCAAATGATCTTATCAGCCCAGTAATCAAATCTCATCTAACTTGATAAGATCTGTAATATCCTCTAAATGTCATGCCATTAATCACTTTCATAACACTTTTAATTTGTGTTCATCTTCAAATCACGATGATAATAAGGTTTGACTGACTAATACTCAGCTTATCTGTATATCAAGTTTGAAACATGATTCATTCATTGCTGAACTACTTTTCCAAGATGTTCTTAGATATGTGGCGATGTTTTGTTGGCTGATACAATGGACACATCAGGAGAGGAAGTCAGACACTGCAGAGACGCTGGCTGCAGAAATCAAACTGAACCAGAAGGGCTGTGAGCTCCACAGCCAGAGAGGAGATCCTGCTGCTGCAGGCTGATCTCAGTTCATCTCTTCTTCAGGGTGAACAGTCACAGAGCAGCTGCTGGACGATGCCGGACGTCTGGAACAGAATGTAGACTTTTACTACTGCTCTCTCTCTTTAAGTCTTTCACAGACGGCCGCAGCAAACTCGCCCTGACTCAGAACTTATGGGAACTATCATGCTCCTCCTAAAGGGAGAATAACCTGTTCTTGAAAGGAAGAAACCCCGTTTGTATCTCGTTAAACATTAGCAGCTCATTCATTAGCAGCACACGCCTCAACTCTTCCATGCTGGCTAACATTAGCGAACCCAATGATTATACTGTGTCCTTTCACAGACTTGTGACACGTTACTCTGACACTATAACCACTATTTAGCTAATTCTACAGATGCACGCTTTGATATAAGCAAACAAATAATATCATGGATTCATAAAGAACACTTATAACTGCCCTTGAGTCCAGTTAAGGTTTTTAGTTCCTAGCAGAGTTTGGTTCCTACCTGCTCGTTGCTAATTAAATAGGGCGGGACGTTTTAAGGTGAAACACATATGCAAAAAGCTGTGAAAAACTCCGTCGCGTTTTCAGTAGCAGTTCCGCAGATGGCAGGAGGTTCCCAGGGTCCCCTAATTTCCTTCTTTTTTTTTGTATGCAGCCAATAAGGTACAGTTTGCTGATGATTTATGTCGTTTTGTTCTTCAGAGATTTACCTTAATTTAGTGTTGTCGTTTGTCTAAGTTATTTGCAAAGGTTAATGTTGTATGCTATTAAGCTAATTAATTAAGACAATAGATAATTGATTCATGGTTTGTTTGATCTGTGATTCTCTGTATTTGTTTATGGTTTATTATCACAGTTCTCACGGTCTGGAATGAATAAACCAACCAGTAAATTAAGAACGACTAGCTGTCTATCATTACAACGGAGGGAATTACAACAGGCATGTTGTAGGTCCCTCATGCTGGAGGCCCCACTCATTCATTACTGGACGCTCCACCTCCTGAGGCACCTCCATCACCTATAGAACATATATTACATGATCTTTACCTTGAGTGTGCAATTACAGTATTTACAGTGTCTCAGTGTTATTTCACCTGGACAAGAATTGTAGTGTTGATCGTTACTTTTAAACGAACAATCCCATGAATCATTGCTCCAAGTTTTAAGGAGGAGAAAATGACTCCTCTGATGCTACATGATGATGAGTTGTGGAAATCTAAATGTGCTTTTTGTCCGTTTGACTGAGACGTCACAGCCCAGAGTTGTTGATGGGGAGAATTATCTTCTTCTTTGTTGATATAACTCATGATATCTTTATTTGCTTTCATCATATACTTGTGCTTGAATAACATTTAAGAATAACCTTCACAGAAAGGCACATTGTGTGACTCAGGGTCTCAGTCACAGATCAAAGCAGACCCTCAGCCCTCCCACATCTGCAGGGAAGAAGATAAGGCAGATGACCTGTGATATATACTGTACACAATATAAAGACAGACCTCGGAGGACGGTCGGTCGCTTACAGGCAGCCTCCGCGTGTCACTGCTCCTTCTTCTTCTGCAAGAATAAAGTGCTGATATTGAGACCAACAGTAATACTGTACCAAACTAAAAACCAATGACCATTGTGGCTTTAAGAATTGTTTATTTCACCACAGAAAAACCCAAACACTCACTTTTACATACGGCTTCGCAATAACACACGATACACACTCATCGGGAAGTTGCACTGTATTCTGGAGATTTGCAAGCAGCTAACTTTATTTTACGGTTGCAGATGGAGATTCAAACTATTGCACCATGACGACAAGCAGATATGAGAGGACAGCAGTCGTGGCTCTGCTGGTTACTGAGCTGGGGTTTGCTGCTGGCTCACTTCTTCGTCTTGGTGTCGTCTTTGCCCTTCTCTGCCGCAGCTTCAGGCTTGGCTCCTTTTGGTTCATCTTTCTCCTTCTTGGTGTCGGCTTTGTCGTCTGCTTTTGGAGCGGCTTTGTCATCTTGGTCGTCGGCTTTGTCTTCTTTCTTGGCTTCGGCTTTATCATCTTTCTCGTCACTCTGTTTTTCTTCTTCCTTTTCCTCTTTTTCTTCCTCTTTGGCCTCCTCGTCCTTGTCTTCAGCTGCCTCTGCTTCCCCCTCCTCTTTTACTTCGTCTTTGACTTCAGCATCCTCTTCTTCACCCTTATCTTCCTCTTTTACCTCCTCTTCAGCTGTTTCTGTCACCTCCTCCTTTTGCTCCTCCTCATCTCCACCTGTATTAACAGATGATATATTTGATTATAATCAGTAGTCACGCCCTGAAACATGGCTACTTATCTGATAAATAACAGAGATCAAAAAGATGCATTAACCCTTTTCTCCCTCCTTAGCATCTTCATCTCCCTCTTTTGCCTCCTCTTCATCTTCTTCTTCTTTATCTCCCTCTTCCTCTTTATCTGCTTCTTCCTCTCCTCCCTCTTCCTCCTCCTCCTTTTTCTCCTCAGTGTCTTCTCCCTCTTCTTTCATCTCCTCCTTCTCCTCATCCTGTACCTCCTCCTCTTCCTCCTCCTCTTCCCCAGGGGGGCTGGCTTCCGCTTGCTGGGCCTGACTGGCAGAGATGATCCCCTCCGTGGTGCTGATGCTGGAGCTGAGCAGGCGTGATGTCATCAGGTAGGAGGAGCCTGAGCTCAGACTGGTGAGGACGGGCCGCATGTAGTTTGTCCCTGACAGACTGTGGCTGTACAGAGCAGACACGCCCCCAACCCCTCCCACACTGAAGCGAGACTCCTCCCCTTCCAAGAGTTTCCTGTCCAGAGAAAAGACGAAAGTGATTTCGTGCTACAGTAGCTTCACATCCACATTAAAGGTGTTATTTTTACATCCGTCAGTGTCCATTTATTGTCAGTCTGGATGATGATGTATTTATTCTAATAAGGCTCTAATGCTTTTCTGTTTGTGGTTCAGTGTGACAGTAAAACGTTAACAGTAGCCTTATTTATAGCCACATTTAGCCCTTATTGTGTAGATTGTATAGACAATAATGAGAAGTAGTTAGCTTGAATTTCCGAAAACATGTAAATGTTTACTTATCTTATTAAAACGATCTTTAAGTCTAAAAGACCTGAACAGCTTCTAGCCTCATTTCTCACCTGTATGCAGCGATCTCGATGTCCAGAGCCATCTTGACATTCAGAAGGTCCTGGTACTCCTTCAGGTAGCGGGCCATTTCCTGTTTGGTGCCCATCAGCTCACTCTCCAAATCTGCAATGGTGTCCTACAGAGGCACAGAGTATCTTTTATCAGTTGTTTAAAGGACATGCAACATGATTCAATGAGTAGTTTTATTAACTCTGCTGACCTGCATCACGGCTATCTCCGCACTCTGCTTCTCCTCCATCTCATGCAGCTGTTTCTCCACGGACTCATTGAGGCCTCTGCATGCATCAATCTCCAGCAGGCGGGCCTGGAGCTGGCGTCTGTACTCTCCTGCTTCGTCCTTTGAGCTCTTCACAGCGTTAGTGTGCTGGGCCACAGTTTCATTCAGGGAGCCCACCTTCCCTCTGAACCACTCCTCAGCTGCCTGCATGTTCCTTGCTGCCAGCCTCTCATACTGGGTCCGGATATCTCTGAGAGCCCCCGAGAGGTCTGGAGCGGCAGCCTCGGACTCCACTGCCACCTGGACACCCAGCTGGACTTGTGCCTGCAGCTCAGCCACCTCACCTTCATGAATCCTCTTGAGGAAGGCCAGCTCCTCAAGCAGGGTCTCAACACTCTTCTCCAGCTCAGCCTTAGCTAAGGCAACATGGTCGGCTTCACGGCGGGCCTCCATCAGCCTGCCCTCAGACTCTTCACGAGCCAGCACTTCCTCCTCATATCGACCCTGCAGGGCACTCAGGGTCTGTTCCAGCCTCTCCCTATGTCCCAGGACAGCCTGTTGTTCTGCCCTGGCCTCATCCACAGCTGCTCTCAGAGACCGGGCCTCTTGCTCGTACAGGCCTCTCAGGCGTGACGGCTCAGTGTGCCTCTGCCTCAGCAGAAGCAGCTCTGCCTCCAAGGCACGATTCTGCTGCTCTAACTCACGCACTCGCTCGATGAAGCCGGCAAAGCGGTCGTTGAGGTCCTGCAGCTGCGAGCGCTCCTGGGTGCGTATGGTGCGGAACTCCGAGCTGATCTGGGTCGCCTGGCTGAGCTCAAACTCCAGGGAAGAGGATGGAGAGGAGGAGGAGAGCAGCGCACGGCCGGGAGAGGAGTAATGCAGACGGGAAGAGGACAGGGGGGAAGCATGGGAGGAATAGACGGAGTGGGTCCTCCCTCTGGTCACCACCACCCGAGGGGGAGCCTCAACATACCAGCGTCTGTATGACGGCGTGGAGTAGTAGGGGTCATATCCGATGCTACTCATGGCTGAGGGCGGGGAGGACAGGCTGCTCTCCTGCTCCCCTTGTGTATGTGTGTGTGTGGAGGTGTACGGCGGGCTCAGGTTTAAGCCTCGACTGCTCGCTGCTGCAGCAGCCGGAGCTTTTATAGCAGGACGGTGTTTTCTGACGCAAGCGCTTTCCCCAAACTCTGACAACGCAGGCTTGATAGGCTTACACTGCAACGGCAGAGAGACAGAGAGGAACCATGAGCCTGGGGGAGGGAACTGATCCAGGGACAATAATACAGAGAGGAGAAGACAGGAGGGAGGATGTCGCAAAAATGTCTTGTTTTTGACTTTGACATCTTTAGCAGAAACGTAAGTACATTAGAAATAACGTAAATTCTGACACAGAAATACTGAGAATAAACACAATAAACTTTATTTGGAGCACTAACATGACTGAAACGTACTTGGCTGTAAACTGTGCTATTCTCACTGCAGGGGAGGTGGAGGTGGGGGGGGGGG
>CAAKHC010014286.1:3380-15713 GCA_901007825.1 Macroramphosus scolopax | reverse complement strand
GGGGGGGGGGGGGGGGGGGGGGGGGGGGGGGGGGGGGGGGGGGGCTGACCGAACAATCGTGACACAGCATTTCTCCTCCTGAAGCAGTGACCTCAAAGGACCTTCAATGATGAATTTACACCCAAACAGCAGGTAGGATTCACATCTTGAAGACAGAAAACATATCAGGCAAACAACTGTTCTGTCTTTATTTCATTACAAATGTTCATCGTCACAGGGAGGAACAGACGCGGTCGCCTGAGTAGCTTTGGAATTCTGTGTGTTTGCTCTTTTTCATACATTAAGATCAAAGAAACACAGGATCAATCCAAGTCTCTTCTTAAATGATTACAAGCCACAGTAATAGATACATTTCCATTCAATCCCAAACAAACTGGTGTCGTGTCGAGGACGCTGTCCTCTCCTCCAGACAGACGAACCCTGATCAGACATGTGATGACACTGCAGCGTCACTCACCGCCGGGCGGTTGGATTTAACGTATCAGAACACGGTCATTCATATGAAACCGTTCAATTTGTTCAAAAGATTATTCAAATATTGGTAAAGAAAGGTTTTATCCGTTATAAATGTTGTGCCTTTTGTCAACTCTTAATGCTTCCAAGACAAACGCCCTCATCTGCAGCACAGATTCTCTGGCAGGTCAATTACTCCTGGTTGCTGATATGCTTTTTCTTCTTCAGCAGGAGTGGTTAGTTAGTGTGTGTGTGTGTGCGTGTGTGTGTGTGTGTGTGTGTGTGTGTGTGTGTGTGTGTGTGTGTGTGTGTGTGCAGGTATGCAGTAGCTCAGTAAAAAGTTCATGTTGGGTGAATATTTGCTTTCTCTTGCAGCAGTATCCGTGTGCTGTGTGCATTGTGTGTATACGTATGACGAGTGTTTGCACTCCAGTACTTGCCTATGCAGCAAAGGCCCCCCTAGTGTGTAAAGAGAAAGCAACCAGAAAGAGGCAGGAAGTGGGAGGTGGGGGACTCGACCAGGAGCTGCATGGACTCTGCTGCAGGCTGAGTCATCATTGTGTGCCCCCTTGTGTACACTCGCTCACTCCCTGACAGCAGTCCAGCAATCTGCATCGGTGTGAATTGTGGCAGCAAGATGCTCACAAGACTTGGAAAACAAATTATCTTGCTTGTACATCTACTTTCAAGCCTGCTTTCGACCGTCTGTGATGCTCTTGTCACTCTTCCTGATGGACGTTTACCTGATATTGCATTTAAATATGACTTGTACAACAGAATTAGCACGTTTCCTATTAAAGCTTGATTCAATAGGCATGAGCAAGTTTCGAGAATCCAACTTTATACGAACATGTATTTATTATTTATGTTGTTTTTATTTTAAGAAATATTGACAAAGGTTAGGGAGCTCCTATGGGATAGGTGTCTGGATGTGAAACGTGGTATTGGGTTAGAAGCAGCCACAAGATAACAGGATAAACCCTGATGGCACTTCAGATCGTTTTGGCCAAACAGACATAGACAGACAACGAAAGAAAGTAGCGCTGCGAGCCTCATTGAACGAGCCCTCACACCCCCGCAGGCATCGGGATGTATCGTAAGTGCCTTCAGGTGCACGCTCTTATTGAACCTCTTAAGTTTGGAAAAGATCTTATTGAGTTACAACAGTCGTGCTTTTGGTGGCGTGATCACAAAATTCTTAGCCCCGCCCCTTCTACTCTGTGTCATGGAAACACGCCACATCCTCCGATAGACATCATCAAGGCCTTCAGGCTGCTGACCAAATATAATACTGACTTGGATCAGTACATTAAAGTTCAAAACATAATTAATGGCGCCGTAACATCCAGGCCGTGTGACGAAAACTCAAATCCTCCGTAATTTAATGTCGCCCAACCCTCTTCTGGACGTGGACCAAGTTTGAAGATGTTTGGCTGAAATCTCTAGGAGGAGTTAAAATTCCTAGAAATCCAACAGGGCCTCAGACCAGTTGGTGCTGGGGCCCTGACGAGGGGACCGATGCCACCAGTCCGTCCACTCTGCTTTCAGGTGACCAGCCGCTCTGTAACTGCTGTTTGACGCTTGGAGAGTTGCTGCAAACGGTTTCCTTCATGCAGTATTGATTCTTCATTATTTCAGCCTTGAAACTGCATTCACATTAATTCAATCCACTTAAATCAGCTATAAAACATGTGACATCCAGCCACAGAAACACAGCCAATGATTTTCCTGCATGTTCCCTTTTACTTTCTGCTTTATTCAGTACACTAATCGATGCCTCTTTTTATGCTCCTATAATGTAGGTTGGCACCACGCCCGGAGTTCCATTGATATTATATTTTAGGACTATTGTAATTTTCTATTTTTGTATGTTTTATTCTATATATTATTATAATTTATTGACTGTGTCTGAAGCCTGTTTTCTCTCTGTGGGTTTCCAGTCTAATTCAGCCCCTCACCTTCAGGTTTCAGTGTGTTTCTTTTCCCCAGCATCGAATGTCATAATTTCTTGGCTAAATCACGAATAGTAATTGAAGTTTGGTGGAATTCTAGTCGTTTCTCAACACACCACTAAGAATTACTTTATCTTTTTAAGTTAAAATCCAATTCCGATCGTCTAAAGAAGCCATTTAATGATTTGGTTGAATCATCTCTGAGCCTTTACAACACATGCAGCTGCTTAGACTCTAAGATCTGATTTAACTCTATTTATAAGATTTTTTAAGAAGTTGAAACAGCCTGACGTGCTGCAGGATGTCTATAAATGATTCTAGAGCGGCTCCTAGTGGCGACAGACGGAAATACACCTTCTTATAGTTAAAGGTTTAACATAGACGTTCTTTTTAATGAAACATGCTGCATTTACAGTTAATCTTTAACTGAATAAGTTATGGAAACTACATCTGCATTGTGCTGTTTGCCTCTGCATCTTCATCATTCTTATCTCGACTCTGCAAACAATAATCGTTGATACAGCTGCAGTACTTGAAGCAGCTGTGGTGGCTGGTTGATGCCCTTCTTCATGTTGCTGGCCTCAGCAGCTCAGAGTGAGAGAACACACTGTATCCCACCGACTGTATGCAGCTGTTATTTGGCTTGGGGATCACACAGAACATGTTGCTGATGCATCTTCTTCTACGACAGTGTAAAAACTGGGCTCACCTCTATGGTCATTATCATAGAAAATGCCTAGTGAAGACATTTAATGTGTAAACGTGTTCATCTCAGAGTGATGTGCCTCTCTGCAGCCAACTCTGATCTTTACACTTTTGTTCCACGGATCTCAGTTTAAAAGTCATGTTGCTATTTTGGGTTAATATCTGACCTCTGGCCTTCCCAGCCACCACACTCAGAGGTCTGGGTCTATTGGCTGGGCCTGTATGTCCATCATGCACGAGTTGCCTCTCACAGGTGGAACGTAAAGGAGGCCTGTCTGCTCTGCCAATACCCATGTAGCTATAAAAAGAGCGTGGAATGCAGGCCAGGGCTCACTGTTGGTCAGACAGTGTGTGTGCACAACGTAGAAGGGCTGCAGGCATTGTGTTGAGGTAAACTCATTAGACTACACCAAAAGCATGGCTGCTGTTCATCGTTTGGTTATCGTGCGTCATGGTGAGAGCGCCTGGAACCAAGAGAACCGCTTCTGTGGCTGGTTTGATGCTGACCTCAGTGAGAAGGGTCGGGAGGAGGCCAAGCGTGGAGCCCACGCCATCAAGGAGGCAGGCATGAAGTTCGACGTGTGCTACACCTCTGTGCTGAAACGTGCTGTGAAGACCTTGTGGACCATCATGGAGGGCACGGACCAGATGTGGCTGCCTGTGGTTCGTACCTGGCGCCTGAACGAGCGTCACTACGGAGGCCTCACTGGTCTCAACAAGGCCGAGACGGCTGAGAAGCACGGCGAGGAGCAGGTGAAGATCTGGCGCCGCTCCTTTGACATCCCACCTCCACCCATGGACAAGGACCACGCCTACCACAAGATCATCAGCGAGGTGAGACAAAATTCAAATCTGTTTCTTACTATGCAATCTGACCTTAAAGGGAAACGTCATCAACTTGAATGAAAAGAGGAAATCATTACGCAGCATGTGTTTCTTTGGATTTGGTTGCTCAGGTGGTTCATCAGTCAGTTAGATAACTCTTGCCAGTAGTTGTGGGAGTGAACTCTCCTCTATTGTTCTTACAGTCCCGGCGTTACAAGAACATGAAGCCTGGTGAGCTGCCTACGTGTGAGTCACTGAAGGACACCATTGCCCGCGCCCTGCCTTTCTGGAATGAGGTCATCGTTCCTGAAATCAAAGCTGGAAAGAACGTTATCATCGCTGCCCACGGCAACAGCCTCCGTGGCATCGTCAAGCACTTAGAGGGTGAGTGCTGCAGTTTGCAGGTAGACAAAGGTGCACAAACAAATCAGTGGGAGTGGTCGGTGCTGCTGGCATCACACAATCATTCACCTCAGAATGAGAGCAACTCTTGCTAACACACCAAAGATCACACTTGCACGGAAAGCCAAGACCTCAATAATCCCAGACAGACCCTTGTCTTCACACACACACAGTCATGGATATGCATGTCTATAAATAGAAAGCTGGGACTCTCTCACTGGAGCTCCGGGACAGGGGAGAGGGTCATGAGCTTGGTTCTCGTTACAGTCACGACCTTTATCTAGAAAGGTTGTACTTTTTCATTTCAAGAAGTGGCCATAAGGGAGGAATACAGGCAGGAAGTCCCGAGGGCAATAGAAAATGTCTCTTTTCAGGCTAAGGAGAGACAAACGCAGCAACTCAAATGTAATATATGATAAAAGTAATAAAGAATGATAATAACCTATCGGTATGAGGAACACCTGGCGTCCTTCCTTCCTTTAACCTACAGGACCATTATCTGTCTAGTCTGCCTTGTTCTGCTCCACAGCTTCAGACTGTCACATCTCCTGTCTCGTCCACTTGTCTGTCTGGTCATCTGCAACTTGTCTGGTCTTTTCAAGGTATGTCCGATGCAGCCATCATGGAGCTGAACCTGCCCACAGGAATCCCCATTGTGTATGAGCTGGACGCAAACCTGAAGCCCGTGAAGCCCATGTCTTTCCTGGGCGACGAGGAAACCGTGAAGAAGGCCATGGAGGCCGTGGCTGCCCAGGGCAAAGCCAAGAAGTAAGCCTGCGCTGGAGGCTCTGCGAGGAGGCAGAAAAAAAAGAGACTATCCTGTGTCCTTTCCTCCTGTCTACTTGTCCTTCCTTGTAGTCCATTCCAACTCGGGAAATTTCTAATGGCTCTCTCGGAGATGGGCCATTTTCAGCACATTAGCCTCCTGTTTGCTTTAAATGACACAGAGATGTGAAACCAAGCAGACAGCCAGGCCCGCATCTTCTGCAGCCAGCTCAACACCCGCACCACATCCTTCTAGGTTGTGATCAAACCCTACACCACTGGTACATCCAATAAAGAAAACATGTTTTTATATTGGCCTGAGTGTTTAATTGTTCTCCTTATCTTCCAACTTTGTACTTATTCAAATTACATTGTCATCCTTATCGCTTGCTCCCGTTCTTCTCCGATTCCACATTTGGAAATCAGCGGTTTCAGCAAAGCGCAAAAAGTGCTGTGAAATCTTATCCAGGAGACAGAGAGGAGGAAAAGGAGGAGAGAGGAACACAGTCAGAGAGATAAGTCAGTGGGTTCATCCTGGCAGCGTTCCCATGACGCAGGGAAGAGCTTCTGAGAGTTTCTGTTACAGTCAGATAACACCGACACTGGGCCTGATCGTCACGACGACGGGTCTGCACTACATGAACACATCCATGTTCTGTTTGATCAATGGACGGATGACACATTAAAAGACACTGCAGGAGTGGAGGGACATCAACACACGTGCTTTAATAAGGTGACAGCAAATCACTGCAAAGGCATTAATGAACAGCTTTACACCATCATGAAACCATCGGGGTGTTTCAGCGTCCTCCTGGATTATAATGCCGCCATCTACAGGACATTTGTGGACACTCATCATTACAGCAGGACATCATATACGGCACTGGACATATACCACATCTATACACTAGAAAAGGAATATTTGTCAACATTCGATGAGTCAGCATGATGACAGCAAAAATCAAGTCTGGATAGAAGAGCGGCTCCATGTCACAGAACATTCCTGGTAGTACAAGGAAAATAAATCAGTGATAAGTGGAAAGAGTGTGGCACAGCTGTTAATCTGTCTGGAGGAGGCCGTCCCCATAAACTGGGTGTCGAAGGAGACAGGCGAGCGAGGCCACGATGAGACCTGACACCAAGCTGCTGCGGAACTTTATGGGTGAATGACAGGGAGAGAACAACTCTTATAAAAAACTGAATGAAGAAACTAACTCAAATGACATTTAAGAGAATTTAAACTCAGCTAGAAGGTTGAACGATCTGATGTGACGGGAGCTGAGCTGTTTGTCTCGGAGAGTCCAGATCTCCTTCCATTTAAAAAGGACAGTTCACTTGCAGTCCAATGCAGCTTCAATGAGCTTCAGTAACTCTGCACAGAAACTTCAGGATAAAGATGTTCATGTCTGATTAAAACAAGCCCAAAGCCGGTCATTGATGCAGGAACTGCATCTACTATAGACTTCAGGATTCACAAACAAGTTCTCACAGCTACTGACATTTCTCTCTGAGCATTCGTTTACATGACATCATATCACTGCATTAGTAAAACACAAACCATGGACACAACACTGGAAGCAGCAGGACTGCAGCGTTGGAGGAAGTTAACTGACCCTGGATCAGTTGTGACGCCATCTACTGGCCACAAAGGGAATCACTGGCTAATTGTGAAAGAGGGAATTAATGGCAAAATCATTCCTGAAGTTGTTTTGTATCTGAAAATGTTACTGGTGTTGATACGTTTTAAAAAATGTTTTCAACAATTAACTAAACGTAATGTGAACATAAATATTTTTTGTAAAAAATGAACCTTCAGGTCTAAAGATGTCGAGTTTATAACCATTTGAGAAACAAGTTACAATCATGTTGCTGGTTATTTTATGATATTCAGAGTATAATTGGCTACATCTGTCCAAAACTGTCACATTCATATTCAATTTTATATCCAAAGCAGAGTTAAAATAACATTTTAAGAAGATTTCTTTTGAGTAGGCAGACAAACCAGGAAGGTTCTCTCCATCAGGACTCTGATAAACAGCTGCAGGAGCTCAAAGATGGTTCAAGTCTGAGGTGTTTTGTTCAGTAGCAGTTTAAGGGGGGGGGTTGTTTCTTGAAGGGTTTGAAGAAGCTGGAGAGGGAAGGTTTAAGGGGGGGGTTGTTTCTTGAAGGGTTTGAAGAAGCTGGGGAGGGAAGCTACCTTGTGTCGGTTTTTCTTGTACGCAACTGCTTTGTTAGTTTCTTCCTTGGACGCGTCTATGTACTCTTCAGCACTCGTCACGTTCTCTTCTATGCTGTTTATCAACTCCCCCTGGTGGAGGAAAAACAAATGACACCAGTCAGGCTTTGCACCCCATGAGATCACTATATTCCTCAATACGTGTCATTAATTAAAAACATTTTCTAACGAGGCAGCCAACTGACCTGAACCTCCAGCAGCATGGCGGTGTCAGCAAATATGTCGTGCAGCTCTTTGATGCTCGACTCGAGGCAGAGGATGTCCTGATGACGAGACTGAATCTCACTCAGCGCCCGGCTTGAAACCTGAGGTTTGGAGATGCTCTGTGAAAATGACGAGCGATTTATTACCATCTTCTAAATATCTTCACATGATATATTTCAGTGATTGATAATATCACCACTGCGGTAGCTACAGGTTGTAGCACAGCTGTGTTTCAGGTGCTACAACTACTAACATCAGATATGAAGATGGTGAGGTTGTCACAGTTCAGCATCTCCTCCAAGTCTTCATCTGTGGTCACTTTATCCACTGAACAAGACACAAATATGATCATTGAATGATATTGATTTATGTGATTTTACAGTTGAGCTTCTTGCTTGATGAAGTCCTGTAGATGATTTAAAACAATCACCCCAACATCTCAGTATTTTGACTATCTAGAGAGCCATTGTCCCAGAAAACTGCTGCCCAGGTGTTCATACATCCTTGTGAGTAAAGAGTTGTCAGGGGCTCCTTCTCCCCCAAATACAAAAACAGTGCTGTAAGAAGGTCTAAGAAAGAAGTGCTTGTAGTTTGGATAAATGTGTTTATCAGCAACTCACCGATCTCCAGTTGTCTCCGTATCTGTGCTTTGCATTTTTGTCTGAAGGTCATCTGGGCCTGATGGTGGCTCCTCATGACCTCAGCAAACCACCGAGTGAGGTGTGCGTGCTGGCAGAAGGGAGTGAACAGACACTGCAATCAGACAACTGCTCCTGAAGGACACATTCTGGTATTCTTCAACCCTCTGTGCCCATCTGCTTTGGCAGAAATTATTAATATAGACTGAAATAATCAGGTGTCACACTGACGTCTGTCCACCTCTGACGGGTCAGATTGTTATCATCTGCGTCTGACACAGAAAGATGCCGACAGAGAGAGACATTTGTCTAACATGCAACACATTGTCCCACGGTTGCTGGTCACTGTGACATTCTCACTCAATATTTGTCCGATTGATCGATCGATTCCCTCTTAATCATTATTACTAAAACCCATCTGTGTGGAGACAAAGGTTTGGTTGTCAGACCTGGTTCTTCTGGATACGCTGCATCACTGAGGCTCCTTTGCTCTTCTCACCTGCAGGTAATTCATCCTGCATTGCTGAAAGAACACACATCATATTAATACACGGGAACAGCTTTCATAAATTCAAAAACCCTTCACAATGTCAGAGAAATAAATTGGTTGAATGAAGTCAATCACAGAAGGTTCACATGGTTGGATGAAGGCTGATTTTACTGGAACATCAGTAAAACAGACGGGCCTTCCTTCTGTCTGCTCATTTGAAAGGCAAATCTAGTGTCATAAACTATGCAGTCCCAGAAAGAGGAAGTGTGATGAAGAACGTAACCTTTGCACATAGACCAACAGAACAAACACTGTGCACGGACTAAAGAGAAATAAAATAAACAATTCTCCGCCCACCTTTTAACTTTGCTCGGACCAAGTTGGCGTTCAGCTTGGTCTCATTGTTCAGCAGCTCCAGCTCCTCTTTGTACTCTAAGAACATATGACGGGGACTTTATATCCGTAATGTTTTCAGTGAATCGTACCGCTCACAGAGATATTATCAAAGAAGACTATCATGTAAAGATCTCTGTGACGCTTGTGGATGCAACGTTGTAATTATCTATATGGAGATGTAAAGTTTATCAGTCCTGTATTGTGTATTTCAACTTGTTTATTCATTCAACTTGATATTATATCTAACATGACTTCTACCTGCATTCACCTGTAGAACACCTGTTGACCGGTACAGGTACAGACAGGTACAGACAGGTACAGACAGGTACAGACAGGTACAGGGGTGTTTTCTAAGGCTGTTTATCTTCTACATAGAAATCCTCTGAAAGCAGCAGCATGACGTCTCCAGTATTTCTATCAGTTGAAGGTCACAAACCAGGATCAAAGAGTTTACTTACTCTTGTCTTGGTTTGTAGAAGAGAGGATGACACCATGTTTCCTCTCAACTTCCTCTGACTGGGAGGCAATTTTCTCAATGAGTCTTCTAACCTCCCCCACCTAGACACACACACACACACACACACACACACACACACACACACACACACACACACACACACACACACACACACACACACACACACACACACACACACACACACACCTTTATTCGACTACTATAACAAACACTAAACAAGAACACACACACACACACACACACCTTATTCGACTACTATAACAGACACTAAACACACACACACACACCTTTATTCAACTACTATGACACTAAACAAGAACACAAACACACACACACCTTTATTCGACTACTATAACAGACACTAAACACACACACACACCTTTATTCGACTACTATAACAGACACTAAACAAGAACATACACACCCCCTTGTTATACTACTACAACAGACACTAAACACACACACACACACCCTTATCAGACTACTATAACAAACACACAACAAGAACAGTCAAGCTGGTCTGATTACCATTTTGAAGAAATCCTCCATGTTGACTTTTCTCTTCGTTGCATCCGTCAGATCATCCTAATGTTGCTGTTAAAAACAGAACAACTCATTAGTCCAAGTAAAGAACACCAGCTTCTGCTCCGGATAAACAGTTCTTTACTTTAGCACCTGCAAAAGTACGAAGGACAATGTCAGCTGCTTCCGAAGACAACCTGGTTCCCTTCCTCTAACACTGCCTGCTGATGTTACACACTTGAATATGCTGCACATCGCGCCCCGGATAACCAGCACATAAACAACAACTCACACGATCTCTATCTTTGTATAAATTTTTCACAGGGCTCTTCTACCTGCAGTGTCCTGGAGGCTGAGCTGGGCGCACCTGTGCAATAAAGAGCGCGGGCACGCAGGCGCGCCGCCGGTTAAAACGGCTAACAAAGAGCGGGGCTGCTTCACTCACTCCACCTGGGCATCGGATAACATCTTTGTTTACGTCACAGCTTGAGATACACGGGAGAACAACAACAAATGGAACATCAGGCGACCTTTAGAAACGTAAAGCGAAAACATTGTGTTAGCTTGCGAGCTGTGTGCTTAACTTCCACCGGTGTTATGTCGAGATCCGCTACCCCTGCAACATGGTCCCTCCCGTTAGGGAGTGCTTCCTGCAAGTTACCTCCACCTCCACCTGCTGTTATGGCTGGTAAAAGTCGGGCTTAGTGTCCCAGAAGACGTCTGTTTGTCGTTAGGGAAAAACTTTGGTACATGGTAGGCATTTATAATCATATGTCAACAATGAAACCCCGGTAGCACATCGATCAATCAACCTTTATTGACAACGATGTTGATTGACAAAAATTCTTTATTCAAACAATTAAACAGGTTTTTGAGTTAGCTAATAAATTGATACCGAATATATAAAAAACAATCGATTAAGACGAAACATAAGGTGGGAGCTTCCCAATAGGAGCCCTATAAATATATAATGGACTAACTGACAGATGTTTGCAATAAAGCTCGCAATGAATTGCACATTTGTAATAGCTGGTCTGCAGATGTCTCAGAAACATTACTTTTATTTCTGTATTTAAAGAATTTAAAAAAATCCAATTTCATGATGACTTGGACTGAAGTCAAATCTATAGTGAGAACATAATACTTTACAAGGAAACTACTTTCACTGAAGTATGCACGTTTGGTACGTCCGACAAACAAATGTGGCAGTAACAAATACTATATTTCATCTCTGACATCAACATTTTATTTTCCAAAAGAAACTGTCATATCAAGATGATCAATAGATATCAGAGTTAGTTGTAAATGACCAAAGAGCTTGACAATGTAGCACTTTCCCCCCCAGGATGATGTCATACTGTAACTGGCCAGTCATCTCCTGAACCAAAAATACATTTTTAATTAATGAGTGAAAGTGAGCAGGAGTCCTCTCATAGGCCTGCAGGCAGGGCTTCTCACCTGAGTGACACAGTGTCTCAGTTTCTCTGTGCACTCTTCAATACAGACTTTTTTCCCCTGATTTTACCAGTCGTCATGAGAAGAGTTGACTTTTGTTAGACTATAGTTTCGTGACAAATATATGAGGAAAGTAAAGGATTCTGACAAAAGCCTGAATCTCATTTTCTCAGTGACCTGCTGAAAGTTTTTATATTTCAGTTATCCTGCATCCTGCAGGCAAATGGATCCTCATGTGTCAGGGTGTGGTGTGATGTTTGTTCAATGCAGCTGACATGCAGGAATCAGGCTGGTCAAAGTCTGTCCTTCGTGTTGCCTCTTCTGTGATTAGATTGGTGATGGGATATCATTTTATTGACACCTACATCATTTTCATATTCTGTATTGACCACATTTATTTGCCCTTTTTTCCTAAAGTTAAATGAAAGTATTTAAACACTGGTCAAAACACGTATACAAAACAAAGGATATAAATCCCCAACATAGTTTTTTCGATATCAATTAGGTCTGAGGAACATATGTAGAAACTTCACAAATGGACCAGAAAGTAAGACGTTTTCCACCTCGCTACTGGAAGGTTAAAGTGTTTCTGTGTTTGGGTCATTAAAGTACCTGACCGGCTAGATCGAAGACTTTCACCTCACTAACTGTTTACCTTTGCTGCTTTCATTTACTTTTATTCATGTTTAATTTAATTAGAAGAGATCTGAAACATGTTTATTTGTCAGGGGTGATTTAACCACTGCGGTGAATCTGATATAAATACTTTCATAGTTTATGATGTTTTATTTTCCTCACTAGATGTAATTCTT